>PVHX01019202.1:0-35002 GCA_004024805.1 Geosciurus inauris | reverse complement strand
AATGTAATCTGCTTACAATTTTGTGCAAAGTTAGAAAAATTATGATTGTAATAATTTTTTTTTCTATTTGCCTCAACAAACGTTTTCAGTGAATAGTGTGTACAGCTTCTGAAAATTTGTTTTTTTTCTGTTATGTTTGATAACATGTATTTAAATGCAACTTTTGAGAAAAATAAATAAAAATTAAAATTAAAAAAAATAAAAAATAAAAAAAAATAAATAAATAAATAAATTTCAGGGGCTGGGGTTGTGGCTCAGTGGGAGAGTGCTCGCCTAGCATGTGTGAGGCACTGGGTTTGATTCTCAGCACCTCATATAAATAAATGAAATAAAGATCCATCAACAAAAAAAAAATAAATAAATAAATAAAAATAAAAAAAATAAAATGAAGTGTATAATTAAATGATGCAGAATCAGGGCCAGAAGTCATATAGTTGTTACATTAATCTATCACTAAAGAAGCTATGCCTGAAATTTGAAGATTTTATTGCAAGGTCACATAGCCAGTTAGAGTTGGCAATTCTTTCAAGTCTCATCACAGTCTGTATCTTCTTGGACACCAGTTCTCAAAGAATCAACCAATCTGTATAGCCAATGAAAAGAAATGTGTTCAAGAGATTTTTTTCTTTGTTCTCTTAAATCATTGCACTAAGAAGTTTTTTAGTAATAGTAATATCAGTGTAATCAAACCTCTAAGAGTTTCCTGATTCAGTACCAGGACTTCTGATTCTTTCTATACAGAGGAAAGTGAATCTTATTAATCAGACACTGCTCGTTCACTTTTTTGTGTTGTAAAATCATATGTACAAGATGGATGTTTCCCTTGAGAAGTTTGTAAGTTTCATTTAATTGAGAATAAGTCTTGGAGGTGATGATCTCCTAGTAGCTTGGCAGGGTCAATAAGAGTTCCTGATGAAGCAAATAAAGATCCATGGCCACTGGGATTATTTTGGACTTTTGTTTTTGTTTTAGATACACATTATTTGTGAGACTAGGGACTATTAGAGAATTTCCACAAAAATTTTAGTTAGCATCTCTGACACCCATTGTTGCTACTTCTAGCAAGAGTCTCAATTTCCACTCAAGACTCCTCCCTTTCTCAACTCTTTCTTTTTTTTTTAAATTTTTAAAAAATATTTTGTAGATGGACACAAATATCTTTATTTATTTTTATTTGGTGTTGAGGATTGAACCCAGTGCCTCACGCATGCAAGGCAAGCGCTCTACCATTGAGCTACAAACCCAGCCCCATCCCCTTCTCAACTCTTAATGCATATGGTCCAAATGGAGTTTCATTTCCCCATGGTATTTGCCAAACTAGATAGTGTATTATATTTTCTTTGACACAGCAGTTGGCTCAGGCTTGGTAAGTACAAATCCTTGTTCTATATGATTAGTAGAAGTTTTGTGGACCAAACTTAAGAGATGAAGTTTTCACCAATAATATTGAACATAAGAGTATATGACATTACTGTTGTCATAGACAAGTTGCAATATGTCTATTATAAAAATGGACATGGCATGGGGAGACCAGATGAAGCCAGACAATTAAGTCAACACAGGAAAAGTAGCAGAGCTCTTATAGAACTTAACTCACAAAGACTTGGTTGGAGGCTTGAATCGAGACAATCCTAGCCCCTCAATTTTTATTTATTTATGAAATCCCTTCCAGAGGTTTGGGGATTCTAGCTGAACAGGAAGGAATAGGAAGGAGGTTGATATAATTCTGGTTATTTTCCATAAGGAATAATTCTAAAATTCATTCTCAGGTAAAAAGGGATTCATTATTGCAGGTATTGATAATTCAGGCCTCCAAATCACCACATAAGGAGAACTCCACAACCTTCACCAAAGTAACAGAAAACTTTATTTTATTGTTGCTTCTGTGCTCACAATTGGAGTTTGACAGGGATTCTAATAAATAAATAAAACTAATATTGAACAACTCAATAGCCTTCTTGGGGACTATGTCCAGAGATAGTCAGCATAAATCAGAAGGAAAAAAAATTATAAAACAATTCTCCAAAAATACAAAGTCCTCATATGGTCCCTTGCCAAATTCCTGACTGACTGCCATTTGGCTTTTTGCCTTATGGTTACCCTTTCCTGTCACTTATTGGGATTGAATTACTTTCCCTATTCTGTGATTCAGGGAATGTATTTGATGCTTCAGCAGTTTTTACTATCTCCCCAAATTCTCCTTAATATCATATAAAAGAAGCCACAGAGGACTAAATACACTACACACTTCTCTTGGACAAAGCAGAAATATGCTTCAATCCACCTGTAGCTCTGGTACCATCTTAGCTGTTTTGTAGAAATTTCCTGAATTTGGAGAAATGTAGAAGGATCCCTTAAAAGCTTACAAGTGTAATTACTGAGGAATGCACACATTCAAAATAAATGAATGCCCTTGGAAATGACAGCAATATTGACGACTTGAAATGTAGTTTTGCCATTACTATAAAATTATGAGTTATTTTCATATCCACTTTTCCTAATTTCTAAAATGATAAACGATTGTTAAAAATACTGAAAAGGCCAAATTTTTTTTTTAAAAAGTGTTCATAATCTCATCATCTAGAGGAAGATGTTTACAAGGTTTTCTGGTTTGCCCTGGGTCAGTTTCCTGTTCTACTTATATGTATATTTGCTCCCTTCTGAAATGGAGAACTTACACTTAAGAAAACTAAGTGGATGTGTATTGTATAAATTTCTTATGTTCTCTTTTTCTTATTGACATGAGAAATATCAAGTTAGTGAATATGATTTCTAATGGATGCTTAGTATATGCCCCCCACACACATATGTACAAATATATGCACATATTTCCAAATGATCCTATACTGTCAAGTTATTAGGCCTTTCCAAAAGCTGCCATAATAAAGTGACCCATCTTATGCATCTTTCCTTTCTCTGATATTGCAACTATTTTACAGATTTTAAATTTGAATATTATAGCAAGCTAAGCAGAGATCAGTGTTTAGAATTTCCACGGGAATGCAGCAAAACATTTTCAGTATTTATTTGTTAATCTATTTGCTCTTCTGTCAGTACATAGCCACTGACTGATTGCTTCACTAGACCATAAGCTCCTAGAGGGTAAGGCTGTTTCTTCAGCTCACCAGTGCATCAGAAGCATCTCTTATAATTTGTGACCCATAATAAGTGCTGAATACTTATTACTGATTAAGTGCTGATCACTCAGTACTAAGATTTCTGGGACATTAAGAAATAGTAAAAAAAAAGACAAGGTTTCAATGATAAAATCACTTGTATTGAGAGCTTTCTCTTTTTTAGGCACTATACTGTTTTAAGTACATGGTCACATTTAATGCAAGTCAGTGATATATAATAATTATTTTATAGATGAAAACCACGTAAGAATTTAAAGAAATTTTTCAAGTTTACAAAGACACTCAGTGGCTGTTATGGTTTGGATCTGGAAATGTCCCCCAAAATGCTTAGATTTGAAAGCATGATCTCCCAGTGCAGAAAGGCTCAGAGTAGGTCTTTTAGGCAATGATAGGAACTGCAGCCTCATCAGTGGATTAATCCATTTGATGGATTAAGAATCTGAATGGATTACTGGGGGGTAACTGTAGGTAGGCAGAACATGGATGGAGGAAGTAGGTCACTGGGCATATAGCCTTGGGTATTATTTCTTGTCTGAGTTTCTCTTCCTCTCTGTTTGTGGGCTGTAATGAACTGAGAAGCTTTCCTCTGCCATTCCCTTCCACCATGGTGTCCTACCTCACTGCAGACCCAGAGCAATGGAGTTGGCTGACAATGGATTAAACCTCTGAGACCATGAACTAAAATGAATCTTTCGTATTCTAAGTTGTTCTTGTCAGGTATTTTAATCATAGAAATGAAAAACCAATTAATGCAGTGGTGATCCAGGATGCAGTATGTACATACCTCTTTCAAAGCCTATGTTCTAAATGACTATGTTGTACTAGTACTTTGCAATTGTATTATTATGTGTAGTACCACAGTAGCTTCACAGTACCTCAAAAGATCTAAACTGATATTGCTCTTAAGATGTTTCTGTACATAGATAGTTATAATAAGCAACTAATGAGATAAAATTAGTCACATGACTCAAGGTTATGACTTTATCTTGAAGTTAGGCCCCATCAAATGACAGATTGATATGGATGTGAAGACCCAGCTCCCTCATGTCATTAGGAGCTACTCAACAGTACCATGGAAGCCCCAGAGTTCTTCTTAATTTCTGTCTCAAATGATTCCTAGGGAACCAAACAAGACACTAAGATTGCTGCCTTTGTTTCTACTCAACAGACCATCTGTCAATAAGACAAAAAGATTCCTCTGCAAAAATCAATCTACATGAAAAGAAACGTAAATTGGGATTCCAGTTCAAAACTTAGGAATCATGAACAGAATTTAGTCATTAGTTATAGATTACTGCACTAATATTTCCATAGAGATTGCCATGAGAAAAATGTAGTCAAAAAAGCTTTTCATGGCATCCTAGAATGCCATAATGTGATGGTGGCAAATTTTTAACCTATAGAGCATACAGCCACACCCACATATAATCATGCACTGTTCCAGTAAGGTATTATGTGCAACTAACAATGGTTTATCTAAAATGTTGCACGTTCTGTTCCCTCTGCATGGAACAACCTCTATATCCCAACTTCTTTGCCAGGCTGATGGTTATTTCTCCTTTAAAATTCTGTTCAGATTTGGTCTCTTCTTCTTTTTTTTTTTAATTTTTTTTTTTGTTTAGTCGTAGATGGACACAATGTCTTTATTTTACTGCTTTGTATGTGGTGCTGAGGATCCAACCCAGGGCCTCACGCATGCAAGGCAAGCGCTCTACCGCTGAGCTACATTCCCAGCCCCAGATTTGGTCTCTTCTAAGAAGATGTGTTAGCTTAGTTTTAGACTGTCTGATAGCTTGTTGCTATATGCCCAGAGCATCACGAACTCCAAAGCCTCAATGTGAATTATATTTGATAACAGTCCATCTTCATTGGACTTTGAGGTCTTTGATGAATCACTTTCTAACACCTATTATGTCTGACACTGAGAAGGCACACTTGATATAGACAGTAGGAAATACTTATTTACTTGTCCTTATATGATACCTGTAGATGATGCTTCCTGAGTAAGATTAGTTTCTAAGTCTATAAAAAGTCCTGTTGTGTAATATAGTTGCCAATTTCACTTTTTGAATATCATTTGTTTATTATTAAAACAGCATACTTCCAATTTTTATATTCTTCAATATATCATTATATTCTTAATTATACATTGTTTTATTGGTATATCTGTTCTCCAATACAAACCATAAATTGTTCATAGATGAGTTAGAATTTATATTTCACTTTCATTCTTGCGTAACTAGTATTTTATTAAACCCATAGCAGAATTTTAACTTAGTAATTGATTAATTGATGTAATTAAATATAATCTGTTTCTTTTCATAAATACAAGCATCATCCAAATTATTTGTGCTTTAGTATAACTGGGAAGCTTTTATTTTTGTTGTTAGCAAAGGTAAAGTAGTTTTGATATGAACATTTGTCTCAAGTTTCCAAAATGATAATCTATTTCACTGAGACAAAATATCCATAGAAGAAACACTATTTTTCACTAAAATTTCCCAAATTATTCCTTAAAGGAAAAATATTGCTTATTTGTCTTCAATTTTGTGGGAAATAAAAAACCTCATTAGTGACATTATTTTATAATTACATACAAATCTATCTATGTATACTGAAATGTGAAAGCTTTAATATTTGTCTAATTTGCTTCCCTAGTTACAGTAAATATCATTAGCAGAGATTTCATACTCAGACCTTTAAGATAATTATATGTGCACTAGTCTGATTGTTATTTTGGCATTGCTTATGAGTAACCAATGTGCTTAGAAAATATAAGCTGGGTATAAATGCAATTTTATAGGCTATATTTATATTCTGAGGAAAAATATTTTAAGAGTCTTATAATTTGAACTATGTTTTCTTTATCCAATGGACAAATATTACCTATATAAAACAATGAAGATTCCAGATGAAAGTAAAATGAATAAAACATTCTCTGAGGACCCCAAATAGGATGCACATATTTCACATTCATAAGATACCCTTTTGGTCAACCATTGCAAATCTAGTCACATAATTTTGAAAAGCACCATCACTTAGTGTCCTTGTCACACAAACTAATACAATGGGGGTGGGGTATTGATGAAGGAATTGAACAACAGGAAAAAAACTCCTAACTGGCTGGTGGACAGTAAAGAGGTAATTCACAAAACAGTTGAAAGACTTCTACACAAATCCAGCATGCAGCCATTTTGTATTATTCATGTTGAAATAAACAAATTGAGAAATATAATTCGTGTTTTACTTGATAAAACGTCACATATATTTCTAATGGTTAACAAATACTTACTAAGCATCAAATTTTACATTTTGGAGTAGGGGGTGCTGGGATTGAACTCAGAAACACTCAAACACTGAGCCACATCCCCAGCCCCATTTTGTATTTTGATTAGAGATGGGGTTTCACTGAGTTGTTTGGCATCTCACCATTGCTGAGGCTGTTTTTGAAATTGGGATCCTCCTGTCTCAGCCTCTTGAGTCACGGGGATTACAAGTGTGCACCACCGTGCCTGGCAAATTTCACATTTTAAAAAGTGTTTTTCACATACACATAAGCTGATTATTGTGATTGGATGTTGCCATTTCTTTACCAGCTTTTCAATAGTTTTAGTGTTATTGCTGTATATTTTATCTCTTATATCCTTTAAGTAAAATCTTTATTTCAGCTGTTTTTTGCTGCAAAAAAATATATATATATACTATGTATATATTTCTATATATATACTGATGTATGTGTATATATTTATATAAATATGAATGTATATGCGTATATATATTTGAGTGATTAACACTTTTATTATCATAAAAACAAACAGCTCTGGAGTTAACACATGCTTAAGAATCTGAGGCTCTCTCCAGGTTTCATTTTGAAGTTTTAATGAGGTGCTTCATGTTCAACCTTATTTTGCCAGGTCTTCAGCATAGTTGCCACAATTCAAGCTGGATAAATTTATCTCACAGTATAAATTCTATTCCAAAAAGAAGGAATATTCCTCACATGTGTTTTGTGAGAGCTAGGTGACTGCTCTTCAAAGAGCTGTGCTCCTAACACGTTAGTAGATATTTTCAAGGAAATGACTTCTCAGCCAAGGGTTAGACTATTTTTCCCCCCTTAGGCTAATTTTCCTTTCCTTCTCCTGCACTCCACCTTCTGGTAAATAATTTCATTATTTTTGTTTCTAGACTGAAAGGTAAGCAACTGTGCCTTCTCCCTATATCCATATTCCCATTCTCTATTCATATGTCTAGATTCTTAAGATACAGTGAAATCACAAGAGAATTCTTGATTCACAGATTGGAAGAGCCTAGAGCCCTGAATCTCCATGTGAAACACAGCAGTCACCCAGAAACAGAAGCATTGTACAATTATATTTTGTGTTAACATAATATATGGAAGTTATCCCACAAAAGTTTGGAATTTATTGCTAAAGAAGCTACATGCTTAACTTATATCCATTCCACTCAAATAGACAATGAACATTTTCCAAGAGTTGTCAAAAGACTTCTCAGAAGTACTTTGCCAAGGACAGGTACATAAACTCATAACCATGGGAGAGTAGACAGGACTACATACTTTTTCTTCTTACTCAAAGTCAAAAATATTTAGAAGGATTGAATAAAGTTCTTTAAGTTTCTCTATCATAAAAGAAGATTAAACTATGTTAAACCTCAACCAGAAAATTAAATTAAGTAGAACACCCTGTTTTTTCTCCAAGCCAAAATATAAAAAGTACTTTTTAAAAAAAAATTAATTGGGCTGGGCATGGTGGCACATATCTGTAATCCCAGCTGCTCTGGAAACTGAGACAAGAGGATCGTGGGTTCAGCCTCAGCAACAGTGAGACACTAAGCAACTCTGTGAGACCTTGTCTCTAAATAAAATACAAAATAGGACTGGAGATGTGGCTTAGTGGTTGAATGTTCCTGAATTCAATCCCCAGTAACAACAACAACAAAAAAGTTGTAATTGGTTTTCAATATGTACATGTGTTTATATAGGGCTCTCCAGAAACATTTGCATTAAAATGGCTCAATCCAAGAAAGCTCTTCTGTTGAGTTCTTGAGAAAATAAAATGCCTAGTACTTACACAGAAATGAATATACAATTGTTTTCTGAGAAAGAAAACCTTTGAGCAGCATGAGAGAAGCTCAATTAAGCCTTGTAGTCGTGAATAACTCAGCTAAAATTGAAGTAGTAACCCAAGGTAAACCATTGTTACAGCATCAAGGCATAGTATATGATAGTTTTAGTCAATAAACTCTCAGTGGGTGCTTGGCATAAGGAAAACACTAGAGGTGAAGAAAAGAGAAAAAAATTAATACTTATGAATTTTGTATTGTTTTGAAAATTAAAATGCTTCAATATTTGGTAACTATCTAGAGGTGGTTGATTAAAATTACATTATATCATTTTTTGATCAGCAATTAGGTCTCTGACAAGGCTCACCGACATTTGTGTTGGAAGGTGTCAAAAGGGCCATCAATTTTGTAAGTTGCTTTTATTTTACATTTGGGGTTGGGCTTTGTTGGGCTTTGTTAATTTGCTATATTAATTACAGGAAAAAACACATAGTGAGCTAGCAGTTTTAGAAAGTTCAGGTATTTGTTATGCTGTGATAAATATTAAGCCTCTACTATTTCATACTGAGCAAATGCTAATGTCATTACCTGGGAATGAACTTTTTCCAATGAAAAATAGACCAAGAAATGTACTTATGACTCGTCACATGGAAATTTTAATGTTTCAGAATGCAGAGATCGGCAAGTTTTTGTTTATACTTATCTTGGCTCACTTGGAATACTTAGTTTTGATAAAAAATTTTAACAAATGAAAGGCAACCTGAGAAAATTCATTTCTCCCTGAACTGAGACTGTGACCATGATACTGAAGCAAGTTTTTACACTCACTATTTGCAGTGTCTTAAACAATGTGCTAATCAATGGTATTATATTGTTATTTAATACCACAGACTTGTGCTGTGCTTTCTATTAGACCCATTTTAAAGAAGAAGAATGAAGCTTATAGACTCATGGATTTCTGTGGGGTATCAAGTCAGCCAAAAGGAAAACCTGGGGCTGGAGACGCAGGGTTTCAGATTCCCTTCCTTTGCTCCTTCACTCTCCTTTGTAAAAGAGGCCCAGACCTACATGTCACCTCTCTGAGCCTCCCCTGTCCATGGTTGTTCCATGCCCCTTCATATTAATTGATTTTCTTTTATTGCCTTAGCATCATCTCATGTTTAATGATTGCCTCTTTCAATTCAAATACACAAGGTAAAGGACAGCAGTTTTCTTACTTTTACCCTCCCACTGATTTTCCAGAGCCTAGAGTAATGCTTGCACTGTCAGCTCTTAAAAGATATTTATTAAGTATAGCAACATACATTGGTTTGTCAGGAAAAAAGCAATATCTTCAAATTACTATATAGTGATACTGTACTATATAGTGATAGTATATTCTATTACTATACAAGTATTGTTTGATAGAGCAAATTGGTAATGCAGGATTATAAAGGGGCTAAAGAAAACTTTTTGGGGTCATGAAACTGTTCATCTTGCTAGTGGCAATTGTTTCAATGGATATAGACACATTATAATTTATCAAATTGAATACTTCAAATATGTGTCATTTATTGGATGTCAACAGCACATCAACAAAGATGTTAAAAACAATGGCAGACTAAAATTATGGAACAAAAGATAAAGGGAGTTAATTAAATTTACTTTAGAAAAATATTACCCAGTGTTTCTTATTTGTGATTCCTTTTTGTATTTATCAAATTATTCTGACATACTGGCTTTTAGGTCTTAGTAGATTGAATAAGAGATGTCTTATAATAGTGATTCCAATACACTGGCACTTGCCCAAGAGTCAGTGAGTTTAACTATTAAATGATGAAATATCTCATCTTGTTGCCTCTATTTCATTTTCTATGAAATGAATTGCACTAAAGAATATGAAATACATTGAACTTGCTCTAAATAAAGCTTCTGTCCATGTCTAAATTGTTAAAAATACACATTCTTTGTAACACCTATTGCTATAATACATATATTAAAACAAAGAATAATGGTCTAGTCAAATGATATGGAAGATCTTACATATGAATTTGTACTTGTTACTCTCCACTGTGTTTAAACACCAAGTATATGACTTATCATTGTCATTATTACTCATTATCCTAATTGAAATTTTGCATGGGATAGATAATCCCAAGCAGAATAATGTAAAAGCCACTCATATTTGCTTTTAGACTACCAGAGAAGCAAGGGAAATAAGTTAATATTAAAAATGGAATTCCACATGTGAACAATCATAATCAGCTATGTGTCTAAACTAACAGAGTTCCCAGCCTAACATTTGGCTTATTGAGTTAGCTAATGAAGCTGAAATGATGGAGTCTTAGGATATCAAAGGTGTATTTAAAACTTTATTAAATAGACCAGGGAGTAAAAAACAAATCTTGCACTATTTCCTATATTTCATGATTCTTTTAATATAATGTTGATATAATTAATGAAAATCACTACTGTATGTCAGTAATTCAGTGGTTTTGAAATAAGTAATAAATGGAATTTTGATTTTGTATCAAATGTTCAGTTATTTCACATGCATTGATAGGACCTAAGAATATAAAATTGAGTCATATGTTCTAACAGCCAAGATCTCTTGATTGAGCATCAGTGATGTAACATCTAAGGGAGAATATTAATACAAAAAATCCAAATTATTTATTTATCAGGAAAGACAAATATATATATATATATATAAAACTATGGACAATTAATACTTGACATTATTTGGATATCAACTCCTTAGGGCAAAATTTATGACTGTTTTAGCATTTAGTTACAATTGCTAGTGAAATAAAGTTTAATATTACAAGTGTATTCTAGAATAGAAGTCTATTATCTTCTCTTCTAGAGATAGAACCTATAATTAAATTTCTTGGCATGACAGAAGAGTAATAAAAATAAAAAAAATTTAAACATGCTAATAGACTTTCTTATGCTTTCAAATCATTGGATAAATAAGCAATTTTTGTTTTGAAAGTAGAGATAAGAGAAAGGGATGAAATGAAATGGTCTTCTTCCTGCAGAAGTTTTCACCTTAGCCTATCCCCAAACCAATTCACACACATTTACATACAACACAGTTGTATCACAGACACTGATCGGTTTTTCAGTATTTCTTAAAGAAAAAGATCATTTTTGACAACATAAGTAAATCATGTATGTGTGTATGTATATATAGATATACATACACACACACTTTTGTTCTTTGGAAGAAGTACCATTTTAACAGTGTTCTCAATCTTTTGTTTTTTTGTTTTTTACTTGACAATTCACCTTTAAAATCTTTTCACACTTGTGCATAAAAGAAGCTTTCACTCTTTTTTTAATTTGCTTTATGCTTGGATGGACAGATAAATTGGTAGAGAGATATAACATATTAATTAGCATATTGGCTAGTTTTCAACTTTCTGTTACAAACTAATGCATATTTGCTACATATAAAATAATAAATGATTTTATATAAAGGTCATTTTTTGATTATAGAGATACAATTGTAGGGCAACTATGCAGAATATGCAGAGATGATATTGAAAGCTGCTACAGTTTGGTGCTTGAATGTCCCTTAAAATCTCATGTGTTTGAGATTTGGTAGTCAGAGTGGTACTACTGGAAAGTACCTTTGAGAGTGGGGTCTTTTAGATCACTAGAGGCATACTTTTATAAGGGATTAAAGGATCCTGGATCCCTCCTCTCTCTCTCTCTCTCTCTCTTGCTTTCTGGCCGTGAGGTAAGTGGTTTTGCTTCACTTTGTGTTTCTGTCTGATGTGCCCAAATAAATGAGTCAACTCGTGATGGACTGGAAGCTTCAAAACTGTAAGGCAAAATAATGATTTTCTCTTTTTAAATGGATTATCTAATGTATCTTGTTATGGTGTCAGAAAGCTAGTTAACACAATGTGACAAAACTGGAATATATCTTGCCAAGGTTTCCTCTATATGAGTTGCATGCATTTGCATTATCATCTTACATTTATAAAGTGCTGGTTTTCTTAGCATATGTAGGTAAATAGAGTATATTTTCTATGCTGAATTGTTATATATTAAATGAATATATTACAATAGTTTTAATTTGATTTTCTCATAGTGAGAGAGGTTGAACATCTGCTCATAAAATGCCATTTATATTTTCTTGTATACAATCTATCTATTTAATAGATTGCAATTAATTTTCTTGTGAATTGTGACTTTTTTTCATAAATTTTTAGGATTAATGCATATATAGGAGCATTTCTCCCCATCAAATGTATTGTGTATGCTTTTCATAATTTCATTTTTTCTTTGGACTGTACTTATGGTATTGTTATGCCACATAGATTTTTCACATCACTATTTAACTACATGTTTCAATGTTTCTTCAGTTTTCTCAATATCAAAGCATCATAACAAATGTCTCCTCATGAAAATCATATAAAAAAAGTCTATGATTTTTATTGTTGTTCAGTTATGTTATAGTCTTACTTTTTACATAAAATTATTTACATTATTCATGGCATTTGGATCAATATTGAATTCATCCTGATGTACCATGTATAACTTCAACCTATTTTTTAGTTACTCAACTAAGTTATTTTTTTACTTATTTAAAAGTCTTTTCTTCTTCCTGTGATTTAGCAATATTTATAATAAAGTGAATTCTCATAGGTGATTGGATACCTTTTTGGACATTTAAACCTTAAAAAACATTGTGAAGTATCTCCTTAAGGGCAAATTCTACATTTTCTAATTATTGTGGGTTTTGATATGTACAAATATCTGATAGGTCAGTACTTCCGTATTGTTTTCTTCTATTATATTTTAGATTTCATGCCTGTTAATCTTACATATAAACAATATCATAGTTGTTTGTTATTGAAATTTACATTGTTTAGTGTATCTAAATTTCTGTAAAGGTATACACTAGCACAACACAAATATGGACAATATTTTCTGTACAAACTTTCTATTACTAACCTACATTCATGGACATTAGTGAATTTATTTTATTTTATTATTTTAATAAGCACACGTTTCCAGCAGACTTTTCACATGGTATACATTTGAATGTGTACATTTGTAGTGATAAACAGTCATTCCCACTATTTAGAATCACAGGTTTCATTCCAAAGTTGTCTTTCCTAAATATGTGGCTAAGAACAAGTAACTTAATATTCCACAGTCTGTTTGCTCATAAGTCAAATAACTTTCCATCTTCACAGGGTTATTGGAAACAGTGAGACTATAAAACTAAAACCCTTGGCAAAAGAAACAAAGTAAATTTTAGCTCTTATAATGGACACTACATATCAACATGCCCAGGAGTTTTCAGCCATGACACCTTTCTCTTTCCTTCTCAGCAGTCCCCAGTTCCCTTTTGGGGAAACCTTTTGATTGTAGCTCTACAACTGAAAACGTTAGGGACCTCTCGTGCTCCCATTCAGCAGATCTTTGCTCTGATTGGCTCAGACAAGGAGGATCATGCATCATAATCTGGTCAAACACATATTTATAGCTTGCTGAAGATGCCATATAGAACTAGATGCAAGAGGAGTGGGTTAGAAAGATGGGATGGTTGGAATCATCCTTTCTGGAGTTGATCTCTGGTTAGCAACTATGGCCTATTTCTGGCACTGAGAGCATACGTAACTTCCTCTCTTCCACCTCTAAACTCATTTGTCTTCCGTCCATTTTATCTCATGAACTTCTCTTGTTCTTCCAATAAAACCTTTTTGAAAAAAACTTAGCAGACTTGATTTCTTTACAATGTAAAGGGTTCAAACAGATAAAACTGCCATTTAAAAAAAATTAAGTCTTTGGAAAGTTCAATTATATTTATATTCCCCAGGTCACGCACCTAGAAGTGTTCTATGCACTATCGTTAAACAGCAAAACCTACATTTAAACTGGTGTCTTAATTTGACATTCAAAACATGCTATTTTTAGAGTTGGAAAAGTAGTTCAGTTGTAGAACATTTTCTATGCATGCCTGAAGCCCTTGATTCAATTTTCAGCACCACAAAAGTAACTTAGTAAATACAAAAAATGTTTTAAATATATCATGTCTGATTTAGATATAATTGGGGTGTGTGTGTATGTGTCTGATTGCTCAGAAATTCTGTGCTAGAAACCTTTCAATATAATTCCATCTAATTATGTTGTCTTTATTATTGTTAATACTATTGAATATATGATTAAGGTTGAACTTTTTCAGTGACTTCAATATATATATTTTTCATACCTTCATCTGCCCATTTGAACCATTCATTATGGTCCAATTATAAGCTTTCTATTTACTATGAAGTTAATAAGTCTCATTAATTTGTGATGAACTGATATTGAATTTATTTTATGGAAACTGGTGGTCAAAAGTTCTTGGTTTACTGGGGATGTAGCTCATGATAGCTTGCCTATCTAGCACTGCAGGACCTGAGTTTGATCCCCAGCATCACAGACAGACAGAACCTCATATTCAAAATGGGCTTCAATGAATAAGCTCCTTTGCAGCAGTAATTGGAATAGAAATTATCTGATTTTAAATTACTGGCCTGACTCAAGGCTAAGTGCTTCTGGTCTTTGGAGACCTGCGTGCTTCCTTCCAGATAGGACCTGTCCCTAGCACAGGTGAGCAGGACATCTATGAGGAAGCAAGACTGCTTGTCAAGGAGCAGAGAGCAGTAGATTTCCTGCTTTGCATTCTTAGTCCTGCATCAGGTCATTGGAATTTGTTTCTATATTGCAGTTCAAATGTACAAATATTTTGGAAAGCATGTTATATAAATCATGATCATATAGTTATTTTTTCTTTTCATTAAACATCCACTGATCTTCTCATGTGAATAGTCAGCTAAATTATCCAGATAATTATGGCCCTGTTGACTTCCCTGGAAGGCGCCTTTTTCTCAAACTCATAACATTTAATTACTGTCAGGTGTGTTAACTGGAGAGGGAAGAAACTTTAAAAGAGAGAGAGAGAGAGAGAGAGGGAGAGAATGTCAAACATCAACCTACAGAAATGATTTAATTTTCATTTTGGTTACTAGCACACTTGAGGATTCCATGTGGCATTTCTTGAAGTTAACTCTTGTCCTAAAGTGCCACTTGGGGCAAAAGTAGCCAATGTTCATCATGCATTCTATCATCATTCAGGAGATACATATATAATTCTAAACCAAAGTTAGTTATTAATATCACCTTAGAACCAGTCTCATCCAGTTTTGAAAGCTTTCCAGATAGATTCCCAGCCCCACTCTAATTGAAGAACAACTGGTTAATAAAGAGGCCAATTTAATACTCCAGGTAATGAGAGATAGGGGAAGGTAAAATAGAAAGCCAGCTGACAAGCCTCAGAGAAGAAAAGTCAGATCACAGCTCTACAACTTAATAATTACTAAATTCTTCTGAGACTTGGTTTTCTCATACACAAAGTGGATAATAATGCCCTTGGAGGGCATTTGGGGGTATTAAGTAAAACATGTGTAAAGCACATCAAATAGTATTTGGATCATAGATGTGCTTGCAAGTATTTTCCAACACACTCTCACTTGCAAAATCAAAAAGAAAGCAGGGAAGTTGAAATTTACCATAAACGTTTCAATTTTATTAAAATAGATCCTCTTGCAAGTATTCCTTAAATTGTACACCTTTTATTGAAGATAGGCTGTCCAAATTCAAAGTTTTAAAAGACCCTCTAGTCCCAGCCTCTTACTGAATCCAAATAGTCTAGCCTTCTGAATATAGATGAAACCATCAAGAATGGAAGAAAGTCAACAGAAATTGGGCAGCAAATTATTAATTTGTCAATCTTTTCAGATAAGATTAAGGTTTTTGTTTTTTTGACCAGTCAGATACAACTTCTTCCGTGCAAATTGCTAATTCCAAATGTAATGAAGATATGAGCCTGCAAACTCCAGTTTTGCTTTTTTTTTTTTAATATGGTAGAATTTAGAAATGATTCTACACCAGAGATCTCTCAGATTTTCACAATTACTATAACCCCAAGACCCAAATGGAGTGAAAATGCGGCCTCGGGCTCCAAAGAAATTACAATGATAAGTCACAAATACGTAATTGACAGATAAGAGGAAAGGTACAGGATGAGCATGTGATAGTAGGAATGGAGCAAGACAGAATCTGAGAAATGTGTTCTATTAAAATGAAAGATGAAAAATGAAATGCATTTTAGAATTACCCGTTTTTAGCACTGAAGATTGAACGCAAGAAGCTATCCTCTTCTTGGTTGTTTAGGAGGCACTAAGTAGATATTCAGCTATAAGTTAGTTTAACTGTTCTTTTAGCAATGATAACAGGAGAGAACTTTGATTAGTAATTCAGAATAGAAGCTCTTAAATGAGAAGAACATTGTATTTAAAGCAGTTTTATTTTCTTTCTGGCTGGTCAACATCTGGTGAACATGACTATTCTTTTATTTGTATCAGTTTGCTTTTCTGTAACTAATGATGTTTACTTCAGAGGGGACCGCCCTCATAAGATTAAAAGGAAAGGGGAAATGAAATATATAACACTTTTATTCCAGTGTCTAGCACACAGTATGTTCCTGATCAGCAAATATTATCATTTCTTAGTTTTTACCACATGCTAGGTACTATTAGCTAACATTCCATAAAACTGGCTTGGTAGAAAATGGTAATTCTTTTTTTTTTTTTTTTGGTGCTGGAGATTGAATTTGGGGGCACTAAGCCACATCCCCAGCCCTATTTTGTGTTTTATGTAGAGACAGGGTCTCACTGAGTTGCTTAGTGCCTAGTTATTGCTGAGGCTGGCTTTGAACTCACGATTCTTCTGTCTCAGCCTCCCCAAGTACTGGGAGTAATTCTTCTTCTAAAGATAAGGAGACCCAGAAAAACCTCATATAATTGGCCTGAATTTACCCGGATGTGGTAGACCATGAACTGAACTCAAGCTTTCTCACTTCCAAGCCCTGGCACTGCCATGTCCTTTCTTTCCCCATGACCTTGCTATTATTCTGCCCTGCATTTCTCATTTTAAAGACTTAATTGCTTCTTTGCAGACATTGTTGCAAATTATTTAAAACCACTTTTGAAAGCTGTTCTCTGGGTATTTTCATGTCTGTCTTTTGCTGCAGAATTTTACTGATTTTCCCAAAGTTATCAAGGAGTTAACAACATATTGATATCAACATTTCATCTATGACAGAATCAACACACAATTGGGTGACAACTGTTTAATAAATGGCAAATTTAAACAGCACAGACTATATTTTGATACAATGTTATTCAGGATAGGAGTAATATTTGATGCATCTTTTAATCTTCAGTATCCAAAATGTCTAAATGAATGAGACAGGACTAAATGAGTTCAACTCAATGAGGAAATAACTAATTTATTTTAAAGAATATTACTTTATTCCAAGACTTCCTAATGGAAGAATATTTTATAAAATGTCTCGTCCCCTTAATTTTTTTCTCCCTTTGAATAAATGTCTTTAAATCACTGAAATTTCTAGAAATGGAAAGACAACCATTGCTTACATCAACCCTTGCTTTCTTTCAAGGGTGGTGATTCTGACTTACAGTGAGATTGCTTAATTTCTGTGTTCTGGTTTTCTCTGTGCATTGAAGTTTACTTATGTGATGCCTTACAATAAAATAAAGCAAACAAGACCTTTGATCAAACCACCTCAGTTTCATATTTGTGTTTCACCACTTGTATGATGCTGTCTTTATATAGAATTGATGGAATTATTGAAGTCTCTTTGGGAGAATTTGGGGCCTAAGTCATCTACATTGGCAAAGAACCATAGTAAAAAATATATGTAACCATAGTAAAAACCATAGTAAAAAATATATGTGTGTTTGTGTGTGTGTGTGTGATTGTGTGTGTGTGTGTGTGAGAGAGAGAGAGAGAGAAAGGAGAGTTCTCTTTCCTTCCCAATTAACAAATAAGCATTTATTTAATACATGCTGTATATTAGGCACTGCTAAATGCTGTTGGAGATGCAAATTCATGATCTATTTCTTATCATATAAATTTATATTAAATATTCTGAACTCGAATACAACTATAGAAAGATTTAATGTATTATAATTTTTAAATTAAGTCTATAACACCCAGATTACTTTTCTAATAAATGGTGTCAAAAAAAATTCAATAGGTGTTCAGAAAAGAAGAGTTTATTTGAGGCATAGGTTTTATGGGGGAAGTCTGAGTCTTTGGCTCCCATCCTTGGCCCAGGTCATGTTTTTCTAGTGGCTGCTGGTAATCTTTTTAGGAGCTGAACTCCTGAAATCTTGTAAGAACCTATAGTTTAATTTATGCCCTGCTCTTCTCTGCCTGCTTGGGTACTTTTGGGCTATGAGATCTTCTGTGGCTGTCCAGCTTCAAGTCCACCTCATTCTTACATGTGTTGTTCTTTACCTAGAAAAGAAGGTGCCCATCCTATATCCCAGGTGGATATTTTCTCTGGCTCTTTTTCTAATTTATCTCCTACCCTTTGAGAAAGAAATAGTTTATTCTTCCTGGGTTACACTGTTCTTGGACTAGGCACAATTCCCTAGTCCTGTCTTAACCACACTAAGACCAAATAGTACTTTGTCCATCTATAAATCTTTCTCAATTCCAGCCATTTTCCACTTTCTAAGACACAGCTTCAAGTCATCTGATTAGGGTTCTAGGACACTAGTTACACTCTTTCTATTTTTCTTTGAGATACTAAGAAGGCTCTGCCAATTGGGTGTTCTCTGTTACTACGGGGGCCTAATGAAGGGCTTTTCAGGGGACTTCATAATCCATACCCTCTGACTAGGACTTCTTTTCTCATGTTTTACCCTCTTCAGTCATATTTGGCCTCAGATTGAATGGTAACTAAATAATTTAAGCAGATCAGTGTAACCTAGGAAGAATAAACTATTTCTTTCTCAAAGGGTAACAGAAAAAAAGTAAAAAAAGCATTGAAAAGAGAATTCCAAAATCCATAAGCAAAATATAGGTTCTGGGTTGAGAAGGAGTTATTTTAGCTCTGAGTCTGAAATTATAAGGTTTCACAGGTAGATGAAAGCTGTCTTTCCTTCTTGATTTATTATTTAACTTTAACAATTGCTAATCTATAAGTCAGACATGAATCTAAAGGGCTGACATATTTTTATCTTTATAACATGTTTTTTTTTTTTTTACTTTTTATGACTAAAAATACTAACTTACAGAAATGTTAATTATGTCTTCAGATACACTTTAGGTACAGTTAAGGATTGGAGTATCTAGGAAGGAAAAGGAAGTCTAGGTAGTATTAAGAACTGAATCTTTAAGCCTCTGTCATTTCCTAACTTTTTTTTTTTTGATACTAGAGAATAAACTCAAGAGCACTTAACCAATGAGCCACATACCAAGTCTTTGTTTTTTTATTATTATTATTTTGAGACGGGCCTTACTAAGTTGCTTAAAGCTTTGCTAAGTTGATGAGGCTGGCCTTGAACTTGCAATCCTCCAGGGTCCTTCTCCCTTATGTTGTGATTTTAATTGTCTTCAGGTTTATATTACTAGGTGTAGTGGATTGAAAAAAATAAACCACGATTTTGATTGAGTTTGGAGGTGATGATTTTATACTAGATAGTAGTGAAGTGATAAAATATATACACAGTATAGTTGTCATTAGATATATAAAATTTTACTTTGAACCATGTATATTTTATGGTATTTTAAATGCATGAAATATAATTTACCCTTAAACTTTCATTAAATGCTTTGTAAGAGCTACAAAATTTATTTTATGAACTATGTAACTTATGCTCATTGATTCTTGTTCTTGTGAGTCTAACACTTCTTACCTGATCTCTTTGCCTCATGTTCTGAATTTCTCTCTATAATGGTGACAAACTGATCTTCCTAAAATAAAAGAATAACTTTAACCTCTTGTTGAAATCATTTCCACTGTAAAAAGAGTAAAAATTTATGAGAAATATATGAAAAGGTGTTCAACATTACAAATCATCAGGGAAATGCAAATAAGAATGATAATGAGACACCACTTCACACCTGCTATGATGGTTATTATTAAAAAATTAAGTGTTGACAAGGATGTGGAGTAAAACAAATTCATATACACGGTAGGAACGATAATGCAATAATCACTACAGAAAACACTATGAATATTCTTCAAAAAATTAAAAAAGGAACTATTTTATGACATCATAATTCCACTTCTGGGTATATATCCCAAAATATTGAAATCAAGATCTCAAATATATATCTACACTTTTTCATTATTTGCAGTATTATTTAAAATAGCAAGATATGAAAGCAACCTAAGTATCCAAATTAATGCATAAAGAAAATGTGATATATACACACCTACACACTCTACAAACATATCCACTACATACACACACACACAGATAGTTTTCATTCTTCAAAGGAAGGAAGGGAAATTCTGCCTTCTGTGACAACATACAGGAACCTGGAGGACGTTATGCTATGTGAATTAAGCCAGAGAGAGAAGGAGAAGTACTACATGATCCCACTTTTATGAGGAATCAAAAATTATCAAAGTCAAATAAAAAGATGAAATAGTTTTGCCAAGAGCAAAATGGCAAAATATTGCTCAAAGGGTAGAAAGTTACAGTTGCATAAGATAAATACATCTTAGAGATCTACTGTAGAGCATAGTATCTATAATTACAATGTGCAATTGTTTATTTAAACATTTGCTACATTTGCCATATTTCTAAGTGTGTAGATTTTGTAAGTATTCATATCAAAAAATAATAATAAATAAAAAGGGCAGGAGGAAATTTTAGGGATGATGGAAAGCTTTATGACATAGATTGTCATGAAGATTCTGTGAGCATGTATCTCCAAACACATCAAGTTGAATACACTGAAGTCTTCTGTCTGTCCATCATGCCTTAAGGAAGTAGTTTTTAAGAAAGCATAATGTCAACTGCCTTGTATGGCTTCCTGTGGCCTACACAATTGGAGTATTTCCCTGGTTACCCTGTGCATTGCCCTGGTGTTTGCCACCTCTCTGGTTTGTTAAGGCCTTGTGTCTTCACTGTCCACTACTACTTAAAGCTCTAAACTCTCTACTTCATCATATTCAAGTACCTGGGCTTCTGCAGACCCTTTTTTTTTAAATCTCTTTGTTTAGAGTGTGATATTTTTTCCTGTCTTATTAACCTAGCACATTTATTACATGAGTACATTTTATCCTTGAAGGTAGAAAAGCTTTCATTCATCCATATACACAAGACAAAACTAACTGTTATGGAGCTGGGACCTTTCAAGAAACTGAGGCAGTGCAAAGATATCCCTCTTCAAACTTCACTTTTTGCAACAAAGTCAGAAAGATTTTAGACATGTTGCTCAGAGTAACGGGAATACATTTGTTGAAGGGATAGAGAAAATGGAAAGGAGACACTCTCAAGGGAGAAAGTGAGTCATTTCAGAAAGGAAAAGGACAATGTGCCCCTCCTTCATTTCAGTTTGATTGGGGATCCCAGAGAAGTTTCCAGAGAGTCCCATCTAGGTCCACCTCTTGACATTTGACTGACAGCAAGGTGATATCAAACTTTCAAGTCCCCACTGCCATAACAACTCTAGGTCACCTTGGCCCATGCTGACAGGTTCTACTTCGATTCCTAACTATACATTCATACAGATTTTATGATTAGGAGGAACTATCCTTATTTCTCAGAGTTTCAGGATCTGCTCACAGAAGTCTCCTCTTTCAGGGTAACTTGGGTTCCTCTTATCAATGTTATTTTCTGCCTACATTTCTCCTACAATTAACAGGTAGTTTGCTGAGAAATGTGACATATTCTGTCCACTGAGGCCAGGCAGGTTATCGTCGCCCGCCGGCAGGAGACAATAAGGACACCGTTGTTCTTAGAAAGCAGTCTTTATTTTGTCGAGCGCTCTTCTTGCCTTCCAAGGTTCTCTTTGTTCTCCTGCTTTTTCCCCCAGCCACCTTCTATATACTTTTCATACAGCAGGAAGTGTTACAGAGCAGAGTTATAACCAATTAGCAGGAATAGCATCATCAAGCACGAGGGGAATGCACGAGCAGAATACAGGCGTGTATCAGAGCAGGCAATGCCCACGAGCCAAGCATGCACAGTGACGTTGCCGCCAGCCAATGCTGTGCACTTCCTCAAGTTGTCCACCTGTTTACTGCAAGTTTCTGGCATATAGCCAGGTCGCCATCTTGAAAGGGCAGGGCAGCTCCCGGATCCAGGGAGCCCGCTCCCCACACAGGTCTGCAGGTAAATTTCTTCTTGAAAAAGAAAACATGGGGGGGTCAGCACAGTGGGCCCATTTTACGGAGTTATTCTTTTTACCTCATTTTCTCACTATTGACATCTGTCTGTTCCCTAACAAAATCATAATAAATTAAAAAATTGGGTGTTTATCAAAATTAAATTGTAAGGAATAAAGAATTTTCAGTGACTAATTATTTTCAGAGTAGTATGTAAAAAATATAATGTGCAATATCTTCTAAAGAAAAACAAACAAAGAAGGTTTGGACATTTTACTGTGAATGAAAGATATTAAGACACAAAGACATTATTTAATTTTTTCTTAGAAAAACAGAGAAATTAACAGTTCTCAGTTTCTGAAGATAAATGTGAAAAGGAAAAATAAACAATTTTAAATAGCATCATTAATATGAAAAATTCTGAAAATTTTTGCATTATAATTTTGGCAAAGAAGACCAAATATCAAGATTAGAATATTTAATATTAGGTCTAATAAAAGGAAAGCTCATTGTGACAAGTAATAATGTAACACAGGTGACTAGGAGTGTGTTGAGGACATGTCACCCTAAAATGTGCTGCAATGACACATTGATCATTTTGAGCTGACAGCCCTTGAGAGGCAGCAGTTACAGGAACAGAATCTGAACTACCTTTTTTCACCTGCAGCAAGATGTAAAAAATCCTTGTAAGAAAGGTGCCTTCCTTATAGCAAGATGCACAGATAACCCTTATCACAAGTGACTGGGAAAGAATGCTGTACCAGGCCTTCATGAATGTACTTCCTAAGAAACTCTGATCTCATAATGATTCTCAAATTCCTCCCACACTTGCAAGTGACCATCCTAAGAATTTGCTGCCCATAGTCTAAATCCCATTGTCTTGTTATTTCCTCACAAATTTATCATTCTTTTTCTAAACTGTAGAAAAGCTTTCTGCTTTGACCATTTCTTTGAGACTTCACTTTTTTCTGAGGGGTCCTATGTCCATGTAAAATTAAAACTTTGGTGCTTTTTGCCTGGTAAGGTGTCTTGTGTAAATGAGGTTCCTAAATCCAATCAAGAATCTCAATTAAGAAATAAATGATTATCTTTAGTCTCCCATATGACAAAAATGTTCTAGAAAGATTTAGAAAAATATCATGCATACTAAAAATTTAAAAACCAACTATATTTATAATAATTTTGGTCATATTAAGGATATATAAAAAACTAATACATTACTAAAGGAATCAGTAATAGTATTTAGAAATTCAACTATAATTTCTAAATATTAATATCACTAAATTTAGCAGAGATAAGATATCTACCAATAGCACAAATGGTTAGTTTCCCAGGAAATCTATAACAATGGAAGTAGCCTAAATATATTCCCCACCCCCCAGGACTCTTCAAAAATAAAGCATTAATAAAGATACGTAGAAATGCCAAAACACCATTCTTTCAGCATAAATAGAAGCCAAGATATATCAGAAATCATCTGCAGCTTGAGGAAAGAAAAGAAATTAAATACCAAGTCTCTATAAAGGAATCTGTTGTATTCTTGCCACAGACTGTGTTATGAACAAAGGTAATCCAAGGAAAAGTGTGCAGAAAAGAGGGAGACCCAAGCCAGGCATGGTGGTGCATGCTTGTAATCCTAGCACTATGGGAGGTTGAGACAGGAGAATCAGAAGTTCAAAGCCAACCTCAGTAACAACGAGGTGCTAAGCAACTCACTGAGACCCTGTCTCTATAAAAAACACAAAAAATAGGGCTGGGGATGTGGCTCAGTGGTCAAGTATCCCTGAGTTCAATCTCTGGTACAAAAAAAAAAGGGGGGAGACCCAATAGTTACCTCAAGTGGTTCCATAATTGCCACATGAAGGTCAGTTCTAGCCTCTTAGTGGAATTAGTGAAAAAATGTCCTGGGAGATTAGAGCACCACTCAAAGGGCTTAAAAGCACATGCCATTTTAGACAGTCATCTTTGAAAAGTGTAATTCCTGAGGGAGGAACAAGTTAAAACATATTATTAGTTAACACTTGGCAATGCATTGGTAAATAGAAAAAAGAGCAAAACTTAAATTTTAGGGCAAGGAAAATAAACATGAGAACAAAAAGTAATGGACTAAATGCAATTCCTCCCTGAGTACTAAATAAACTCATAAACTGAACAGAGTGAGCCTTGTTATACAGACACAGGATAATACTGTTGAGTTATAAATTATCACAAGTCCACAAAATACCTAGACAGAAACTAAAACTAAATAATATTATAATACTTAGAACACATTGAGCTGACAAAATTTACCCCAAAACAGAAATCAGTATATTCAAGCTGATTTATATGTATATTTCTAAAAGTGTGTGAGTAAATTAGAAAATGTATTATTTACAAATTCAAAACTTAAGGAAATAATAAAAGGCTAATGGAAAGAATGTGGGTTGGAAGAAAAGGATATAACATCTCTAATAGAAAACTTTATAGCATTCTGCACAATCTCTTTAATGAAATAATATCAGAAAATTTCCCAAACATAAAAAATGAATTGGAAAATCAAATACAAGAGGCTTACAGGACACCAAATGTACAAAATTTCAACAGATTTACACCAAGACACATTATAATTAAAATGCCCAACATAAAGAATAAGGATAGAATTTTAAGGGCTGCAAGAGAGAGGAATCAGATTATATAAGGGGAGACCAATTTGGATCTCAGCAGATTTTTCAACCCAGACCCTAAAAGCCAGGAGATCATGGAACAACATATACCAAGCTCTGAAAGAAAATGGATGCCAACCAAGAATCCTATATCCAGCAAAACTGAGCTTCAGATTTGATGGTGAAATAAAAACTTTCCATGATAAACAAAAGTTAAAAGAATTTACAGCAAGAAAGCCTGCACTAAACAACATTCTCGGCAAAATATTTCAGGAGGAGGAAATGACAACCAACAATGAAAATACTCAAAGAGAGGAACTACCCTAAAGGGGGGGGGGGCAATCAAAAGAGAATCCAAGTCAAAGTAAAAGCCAAAAATAAACCAAAATGACTGGGACTACAAATCATATTTCAATAATATCCCTGAATGTGGATGGCCTAAATGCACCAATTAAAAGACATAGACTGACAGACTGGATTTAAAAACAAGACCCAACAATATGCTGTCTTCAAGAGACTCATCTCACAGGAAAAGACATCCACAGACTGAAAGTGAAGGGTGTGGAAAAACGTATCACTCACATGAACCCCCAAAACAAGCAGGGGTATCCATCCTCATATCACATAAAGTGGATGTCAAACCAAAGCTTGTGAAAAGGCATAAAGAAGGTCATTTCATACTTCTTAAGGGAATCATACAGCAATGAGAAATATTAAACATAAATATCTATGCCCCAAACAATGGGGCTTCTATATATATCAAACAAATCCTTCTCAAATACAAGAATTAAATAGACCACAACACAATAATACTTGGAGATTTTAACACAGCTCTCTCACCCCTGGACAGATCTTCCAAATAAAAATAAAATAAAGAAACCAAAGAACTCAATAAAACTACCAATAATTTAGACTTAACAGACATATATAGAGTGTTACATCCATCGATGTGCGAATACACTTTGTTCTCAGCAACACATGGATCCTTTTCCAAAATAGATCATATGTTATGTCACAAAGCCAGTCTTAGCAAATACAAAAAAAATAGAGATACTACCCTGCATCCTATCTGACCACAATGGAATAAAATTACAAATCAATGACAGGTTAAAAAACAGAAACTACTCCAACACCTGGAAATGAAAAAATATGCTATTGAATGATGCATGGATAACAGAAGACATCAGAGAAGAGATAAAGAAATTCTTAAAGGTAAATGAAAAGTCTGATAAAACAAATCAAAATCTCTGGGACACCATGAAGGCAATACTAAGAAGAAAGTTCATTGCATTAAGCTCATTTGTTAAAAGAAGCAAAAGTCAACAAATACATAACCTGACTCTTCATCTCAAAGTCTTAGAAAAGAACAACAAACCAACACCAAAACAAGTAGAAGATAGGAAATAATTAAAATCAGGGCTGAAATCAATGAAATTGACACAAAAGAAACAATTCAAAAAGTTGACAAAACAAAAAGCTGGTTCTTTGAAAAAATAAACAAAATTGACAAACCCTTACCAACCCTAATGAAAAGAGGGAGAGAGAAAACCCAAATTACTAAAAGTCATGATGAAAAATTAAACATCACAACAGACACTACTGAAATATAGAAGATAATTAAAAACTATTTTGAAAATTTATATTCCAGTAAAGTAGAAAACCCTGAAGACACCAACAAATTTCTAGAGGCATATGTCCTACCCAAACTGAACCAAGAGTTCATACACAACTTAAACAGATCAATTTCAAGCTAGGAAGTAGAAGATACCATCAAGAGCCTGCCAACCAAGAAAAGCCCAGGTCCAGATGGATTCTCAGCCGAGTTCTACAAGACCTTCAAAGAAAAATTAATACCAATACTCCTCAAACTATTTCATGAAACAGAAAAGGAGGTAACCCTTCCAAACTCATTCCATGAGGCAAGTATCACCCTGATTCCAAAACCAGACAGAGACACATCAAAGAAAGAAAATTTCAGATCAATATCCTTGATGAACATAGATGCAAAAATTCTCAGTAAAATTCTGGCAAATCACATACAGAAACATATCAAAAAAATAGTGCACCATGATCAAGTGGAGTTCATTAAGGGGATGCAGTGTTGGTTCAACATACAGAAATCAATGCACGTAATCCATCACATCAGTAGACTTAAAAATTAGAGTCATATGATTTTACCAATCAATGCAAAAAAAGCATTTGACAAAATATAGGACCCTTTTATGTTCAAAACACTAGAAAAACTTGGGATAGTAGGAACATAAGTCAACTTTGTAAAAGCTGTCTATGATAAACCCAAGGCCAACATCATCCTAAATGGACAAAAATTGGAAGCATTTCCTCTAAAACCAGGAACAAGACAGGGATATCCTCTTTCACCACTGCTAGTTAACATAGTCCTTGAAACACTAGCCAGGGCAATTATACAGATGAAAGAAATTAAAAGGATATAAATAGGAAAAGAAGAACTCAAACTATCTTTATTTGCAGATGACAGGATTCTATACTTAGAAAATCCAAAGAATTCTACCAGAAAACTTCTGGAATTAATAAATGATTTCAGCAAAGTAGCAAAGTAGGATATAAAATCAACACCCATAAATCAAATGCATTTTTATACATCAGTGATCAACCCTCTGAAAGGGAAATTAGGAACACTATCCCATTCACAATAGCCTTAAAAAAATAAAATACTTGGAAATCAATTTAACAAAAGAGTTAAAAGACCTCTATAATGCAAACTACAAGACACTGAAGAAAGAAATTGAAGAAGACCTTAGAAGATGGAAAAATCTCCCATTCTCTTTTTTTTAATTTTTTCTTAAAAAATTTTATTTTTTAAATTTAATTACCTTATTTAAATGTGTTTCAAGTCATACTACATATATAGAACTCAATTTTTCCATTTCTCCGGTTGCAAACCAGATAGAGTCATACCATTTGTGTTTTCATACATGCACCAAGGGTAGTGATGACAATCTCAATCAACCATCGTTACTATACCCATTTCCCTTTCCTTCCTCCCACCTCCTCCCTACCGCATCCATGGTTCCTCCATTTCTCCTATGTTCCACATTCCCACTGCCCTTAAGTATTATCATCCACTAATCAGAGAGAACATTCGGCATTTGGTTTTTTGGGATTGGCTTACTTCACTTAGCATAATATTCTCCAATTCCATCTATTTGCCTGAAAATGCCATAATTTTATTCCTTTTTATTACTGAGTAATATTCCATTGTGTAGATGTACCACAGTTTCTTAATCCATTCATCTATTGAAGGGCATCTGGGTTGCTTCCATAGTTTTGCAATTGTGAATTGTGCTGCTATAAACATTAAGGTGACTGCTTTACTGTAGTGTGCTGTTTTTAAATCTTTAGGGTATAGGCCACAGAGTGGGATAGCTGGATCAAATGGTGGTACCATTCCAAGTTTTTTAAGGAATCTCCATTCTGCTTTCCAGATTGGTTGCACCAATTTGCAGTCCCACCAGCAATGTTTGAGAGTACCTTTTTCACCACATCCTCGCCAGCACTTATTGTTGCTGGTATTTTGGATAGATGCCATTCTGACTGGGCAGAGATGAAATCTGAGGGTAGTTTTGATTTGCATTTCTCTAATGGCTAGAGATGATGAACATTTCTTCATCTATATATTTATTGATTGTATATCTTCTTCTGAGAGGTTTCTATTCAGCTCCTTAGCCCATTTATTGATTGGGTTGTTTGTTTTTTTGGTGTTAAGTTTTTTGAGTTCTTTATATATCCTGGAATGCTCTATCTGATGTACATGTGGCAAAAATTTGCTCCCATAATGTAGGCTCTCTGTTCACCTCATTGATAGTTTCTTTTGCTGAGAAGAAGCTTTTTAGTTTAAGTCCATCCCATTTATTGATTCTTGCTTTTATTTCTTGTGCTATAGGAATTCGGGGCCTAATCCAACATGATGAAGATTTGGGCCTACTTTCTCCTCAATTAGACATAGGGTCTCTGGTCTAATTCCTAGGTCTTTGACCCAATTTGAGTCGAGTTTTGTGCATGGTGAGAGATATGGGTTAAGTTTCATTTTCCTGCAAGTGGATTTCCAGTTTTCCCAGCATCATTTGTTGAAAAGGCTATCCTTTCTACAATGAATGCTTTTGGCTTCTTTGTCTAGTATGAGATAGCTGTATTTATGTGCATTACTCTCTGTGTCTTCTATTCTGTACCATTGGTCTACATGTCTATTTTGGTGCCAGTACTATGCCGTTTTTGTTACTATTGCTTTGTAGTAATGTTTAAGGTCTGGTATTGTGATGCTTCCTGCTTCACTCTTCTTGCTCAGGATGGCTTTGGCTATTCTGAGTCTCTTATTTTTCCAAATGAATTTCATGATTGCCTTTTCTATTTCTATAGGAAAGGACTCTGGGATTTTAATTGGGATTGCATTGAATCTGTATAGTGCTTTGGGTAGTATGGCCATTTTAATAATATTGATTCTGCCTATCCAGGAACATGGGAGGTCTTTCCATCTTCTAAGATCTTCTTCAATTTCTTTCTTTAGTGTCTTGTAATTTTCACTGCAGAGGTCTTTCACCACTCTTGTGAAATAATACCCAAGTATTTTATTTTTTTGGAGGCTATTGCAAATGGAGTAGTTTTTCTAACTTCTCTTTCAGAGGACTCATTGCAGATGTATAGAAATGCATTTGATTTATGGACATTAATTTTATATCCTGCAATTTTGCTGAATTCATTTATCAGTTCTAGAAGTTTTCTGGTAGAACTTTTTATATCCTCTAATTATAGAATTATGTTGTCTGCATATAATGATAGTTTGAGTTCTTCTTTTCCTATTCATATCCCGTTAATTTCCTTCATCTGTCTGATTGCTCTGGCTAGAGTTTCAAGGACTATAATGAATAGGAGTGGTGATAGAGGGCACCCCTGTCTTGTTCCCATTTTTAGAGGGAATGCTTCCAATTTTTCTCCATTTAAGATGATGTTGGCCTTGGGCTTAGCATATATTGCTTTAAAAATGTTGAGGTATGTTCCTACTATCCCTAGTTTCTCTAGTGTTTTGAACATGAAAGGGTGCTAAATTTTGTTGAATGCTTTCTATGTATCAATTGATAGAATCATGTGATTTTTATCTTCAAGTCTATTGATGTGATGGATTACGTGTATTGATTTCCATATTTTGAACCAAACTTGCATCCCTGGAAAGAACTCCACTTGATCATGGTGGACTACTTTTTTAATATGTTTTTGTATGTGATTTGCCAAAATTTTATTGAGAATTTTTGCATCTATATTCATCAGGGACATTGGTCTAAAATTTTCCTTTTTTGACGTGTCAATGTTTAGTTTTGGAATCAAGGTGATACTAGCCTCATATAATGAGTTTGGAAGGGTTCCTTCCCTTTATATTTCATGGAATAATTTGAGGAGTATTGGGGTTAGTTCTTCTTTGTAGGTCTTGTAGAACTCGTCTGAGAATCCATCTGGTCCAGGGCTTTTCTTGGTTCGAAGGCTTTTGATGGCCTCTTCTATTTCCTTGCATGTAATTGATCTGTTTAAGTCACGAATGACCTCCTGGTTCAGTTTGGGTAGGTCATATGTGTCTAGGAATTTGTCAGTGTCTTCAGGGTTTTCTATTTTACTGGAACATAAGTTTTCAAAATAGTTTCTGATTACCCTCTGTATTTCAGCAGAGTCTGTCATGATGTTTCCTTTTTCATCACAAATTTTGGTAATTTGGGTTTTCTCTCTCCTTCTTTTTGTTAGGGGGGCTGTTTGTCAGTTTTGTTTATTTTTTCAAAGAACCAGCTTTTTGTTTTAACAATTTTTGGATTGTTTCTTGAGTTTCAATTTCATTGACTTCAGCTCTAATTCTAATCATTTCCTGTATTCTATTTCTTTTGGTGTTGCTTTGTTCTTCTTTTTCTAGGGTTTTGAGTTGTAGTGTCAAATCATTGATTTGTTGATTTTTAGCTCTTTGTATGAGCTTAATGCAATGAACTTTTCTCTTAGCACTGCCTTCATAGTGTCCCAGAGATTTTGGTATGTCATATCAGAGTTCTCGTTTACCTCCAAGAATTTTTTAATTTCTTCCCTGATGTCTTTGGTTACCCATGCATTGTTCAATAGCAAATTATTGAGTCTCCAGGTGTTATAGTGGCTTCTTTTTTTAAAGCTGTCATTAATTTCTAGTTTCAGTCCATTATGGTCAGATAGAATGCAGGGTAGTATCTCTATTTTTTGTATTTACTAAGACTTGCTTTGTGGCATAGCATATGATCTATTTGGAGAAGAATCCATGTGCTACTGAGAAAAACGTGTATTTGCTTGTTGAAGGATAGAATATTCTATATATATCTGTTAAGTCTAGATCTTTCATTGTTCTGTTAAGTCTTATAGATTCCTTGTTTAGTTTTTGTTTGGAAGATCTGTCCAGTGGTGAGAGAGTTGTGTTATAGTCTCCCAATACTATTGTGTTGGGATATATTTGGTTCTTGAATTTGAGAAGGGTTTCTTTGATGAACATGGCTGCCCCATTGTTTGGGGCATAGATATTTAAGATTGTTATGTCTTGTTGACATATGATTCCCTTAACCAGTATGAAATGCCTTCTTTATTCCTTTTTACTAATTTTGGTTTGAAGTCTACTTTATCTGAAACGAGGATGGAATCCTGCTTGTTTACGCAGTCCATGTGAGTGATAAATTTTTTTCCATCCTTTCACCTTCAAGCTGTGTGTATCTCTTTCTATGAGATGAGTCTCTTGGAGGCAGCATATTGTTGGGTCTTTTTTTTAATCAATCTGCCAGTCTGTGTCTTTTAATTGCTGAGTTTAGGCCACTGACATTCAATGTTACTATGAAGACATGGTTTGTATTTCCAGACATTTTGGTTTATTCTTAGTTTTTAACTTGACTTGGTTTCTCCTTTGATTGGCCTTTAGTGTAGCTCCTTCCTCTGCAGGTTTTCATTGTTGTTTATCATTTCCTCCTCATGGAATATTTTACCAAAAATTTTGTGTAGTGCCCGCTTTCTTGCTATGAATTCTTTTAATTTTTGCTTATCTTGGAAGGTTTTTATTTCATCATCAAATCTAAAACTTAATTTTGCTGGATATAAGATTCTTAGTTGGCATCCACTGTCTTTTAGTGCTTGGTATATGCTTTGCCATGATCTTCTTGCTCTCAGAGTCTGGGTTGAGAAGTCTGCAGTGATCCTAATTGGCTTCCCCCTATATGTAATCTGATTCCTTTCTCTTGTGGCTTTTAAGATTTTCTCCTTGATCTGAATGTTAGGCATTTTCATTATGATGTGCCTTGGTGTAGGTCTGTTGTGATTTTGAACACTTGGTGTCCTGTATGTAAGCCTCTTGAATTTGATTATCCAATTCATTCTTCATATTTAGAAAGTTTTCTGATATTATTTCATTAAATAGGTTGTTCATTCCTTTGGTTTGGAATTCTGTGCCTTCCTCTATCCCAAAAATTCTTAAGTTTCATCTTTTAATGTGATCCCATAGATCTTGGATGTTTTGTTCATGGTTTCTTACCATCTTCACTGTGTGGTCAACTCTGTTCTCAAGGTTGAATATTTTATCTTCATTGTCTGAGGTTGTGTCTTCCAAGTAGTCTAATCTGTTGGTGATGCTCTCCATTGAGTTTTTGATTAGGTTTATTGTTTCTTTCATTTCAAGTATTTCTGTTTGGTTCCTTTTCAAAATTTCTATCCCCTTGTTGAAGTGACATTTTACTTCCTGTATTTGCCTATGTATCACTTTATCAAAGTGATATTTTACTTCCTGTATTTGCCTGTGTATCTCTTTATTGAAATGATCTTTTGCTGAGTGGGCTTGCTCTCTTATATCGTTCTTTAAGTCACAGAACATTTTAATTATGTACATCCTGAATTCGTGTTCTGTCATTTCTTCTGCTGTACTAACCATGGATTCTCATATTGAAGAATCTTGGTTTGTTTGAGTCACTTTCTTCCCTTGTTTTTTCATGATGTTTGTGTGTCTTTTCTTCTAGCTCTGTTGATCCAAGTTGTTACAGTTTTTACTCCTATATGTGTATAGTTTCCCTGCAGAGTTTCAATACCTCTCATTTAAAGGGGAGACAAATATTGATTGATCATAATACAAGCAATATATAGTTTCAAACCAAGTAGCTCCTAACAGCTCCCAAATACATTTACAGTTTAGTCACCATATACACCAATTATGAGTTCTTTTACAATCTACTATGTAACCAATAAGTTCGCACAAGGGTCTAGAGTTCCTATTGGTCTGCTAGGGACACTGGAGGGTGGGGTATAAGATAGAATATTGGGGTGGTAGGAAGTGAGGATATGGTTATTAGATCTTAGAAAGCATGAAAAGGGATCCAAGAGAAGTTGGTTATTACCAGAAAGAGCGACAGAGAGTTGGGGAAGACCGGTAAGGAAGGAGAAAAGAAGGGTACAGCAAGGAGAGATGATAGCAAGAAAAATACAACAAATGCAAATGGGAGAAACAAAACTGTCTAGTACCACTCTAGTATTCAGTTCAGAAATCCCAATCTACTATATCCCACTGTATTACAAATATTTGGTTTCACAACTCTTGGGGATTAGAGGGTAGGAAAAGAGTGAGAGAGAAAAGAGGGAAGGAAAGAGAAAGAAAGGAAAGAGCAGAGAAATAAAACAAAAAGACTAAATAACAGAAATATTAGGAGAAAAAGATAAAGGATAAAATAAAAAGTAAGAATAGAAGAAATTAAAAAACAATTAAAAAAAAGTCTCAATGTGAATAAAAAGGTATGGTTCCTTTCACCTCCAGTAGGTGGCATTGTTCGCTGCTTGAAGGACTTTCTCCGCTGGTGGCCTGGGTGTGGATATCACAATAGGGTGACACTCTGGGCCACTGGTGAAGACTTTGATTTAAGGCTGCATTGACGCCAAAGTTTGTATCGAGTTGCTGTCCCAATGCCCCCCGAGACTGAGCTCCCCAGAAGCTCGAGGTAGTAGTCCCTGGTCTGTTGGCTGGACACCCATGGAGGTTCCTTTGGGCAGATCTGGGCCCTCTGCGGCTCCTGCCGGTCCTCAAGAACTCTGAGGCGGAACTGGGGCGCGCCCAGGCCGTCCATGGGCTGAGCTGTCTCCACTGGCGTATCTGGAGCGTCTCCTACCCTGAATTTGTGCTCCCCAGTGGCTGACTGCTGGGGCCATGGGTCCACGAGAGCCACTGCTGTGGGCCCTGTGTGGTTGGGTGGGCGCTGGAGCCAGCTACCCTGTGTAGAAGCAGTCCGCGCCCAGGGCAAGCCCTTGGCTGGGGCTCCGAGCCGCCCGCAGCTGCTCACCGCCGCCGCTGCTGAAGTCACGCTGTGGCAATGGCTGCTGTCTGGTGGCCTTCTTACACGCGCAAGTGAAATTTCCTGTGGGGTAGCTGTAGGGTGGTGCCCAAAAGCTGGCTGGGAGATGGTATTACCGCATTTTCAATCTTTGGTTTTGGCGAGACTGACCACTGCGTCCACCTAAGCCGCCATCTTGCCCCACCCTCTCCCATTCTCTTGAATAGGCAGAATCAATATTTTCAAATGGCCACACTACCCAAAGTGCTATATAGATTCAATGTGATTCCAATTAAAATCCCAACATCATTTCTTATAGTGAAAGACCCCAAGCAGGAGTCCTTCGTCCTGAGGGGAGGCCCCAGCACAGTGACCAGTCCAGACCACAGGATGCAAAAGCACAAGGCAGCTTTATGGTTCACACAGGCGCCTGCGGACGCTTCAGCCGTGCGGTAGACTGAGCGTGCCGGGCAAGGGAGGTCACCCCCATTTATAGGACCAGGGTGGCAGAAGCAGGGTTACAGAAGCAGATGCATAGTTACAGGGATCCTATTGGTGCATTTGAATGGGGGGGAAGGTGGCCGGGGCCCACCGGTGGGAAAACCTGGTGGGAAG
>PVHX01019201.1:0-35012 GCA_004024805.1 Geosciurus inauris | reverse complement strand
TGATCCTCAGCACCACATAAAAATAAAACAAACTAAAGATATTGTGTCCATCTACAACTAAAAAAATATTTAAAAAAAAAGAACTAAAATGAAATCCATATCTACTTCATCATGAACTCTTCCCTCTCTGGCTTCCATTCTCGCTCACTCTATTTCTTTGGTGTCTGTGTATGGAAATAAGGGTGCTCCCAACAAGGTGTAGGGGTTAGGAATGGTAGGATGTCAGAATTTAATGCATTTGATTCACTTTGTATATATTGTTTATTATGTATAACACACACATGTATTGTCCTTTTGGGTCCTCACCAATTTATAGCAGAAAATATCTGGCCTTTATTTTGTAAATGAGAAAATTCCTGTGGAAGAGGATGGTTAAGTTGCCAAAGTTGAGAGAAAAACCTCAAGTCAAACCACCCTTGTCTCTACCTTACTCTAAGCATTTTTTTTTTTTTTTCCCTCACAGAAGGCCACTTCTCCAGAAAGCAAAGCCCAGATCTTACAGGGGGTCCTATCTCTTTGATTTCCTAGTGTGGCTTGTCCATAGATGTTGTTAAGAAAATGTGTGTGAAATAGCTTTGAAGGAAGAATAGGGGAAGAAATACTTTCAAAGATATCTGTTGATGAAGAGTCCTGGGAATTGAGAAAACCAGTACCATGGGTGGGGAAGTCCAAAGCAATTACATCTGCGAGTGTTAAAAACGTGTTGTGTGCTTTCTTTCTCTGCAGAAGGAGACGATTGTTTACATTATGGGAGATTGTTCCGGTCTGTACCAAAGAGCTTGTTAAGGGTGACAGACAGGTTTGTTGCATGAATGTGCACTCCAAATTAGATGAATGGTGAAATTATGAAGCAATCAAACAGCAAAGCTTTTAGCGGACTACAGTACATTGCCCTTTTTTGCTACTCCTGGGCCTGTTAGCATAAAAGAGGCTATAAAGATAAAGTGCACAATATTATTCAAGTCCCAGAGTTCAACAAACATGGGCAGCCAGCGTTTTATGGCAAGTGTAGTCGAGATTGCTTAAAGCCACTTGCCTGCCCACACCACATGCTGAGTTAGGCCCACTTCTTTTCCTTTTTACTAGGACAATGCTAGGCAAACTCTATCAGTCAGAAAGAAAGGCTGGAAACACCTGGGTTCTTTTGAACATCTCTTATTCTCCCCTTCTTCACAGCCCTGAGGGGAGGGAAAGAGGTGGCCGGACTTCACCCTGGCATGGAGGAATGAGTGGCAGGAAAAGTTTTCCCAAGGCAATCAGGTTGGTGAGGCTTGTTATCCTAAGAGAAGCTAGAGCATTGTATAAGACAAGAGGTGGGGTTGTTCATGTCCAATGTTAATGGATTCTCCAGGAAGAAGGTTTGTCTTCTCTGAGGAAGGGGAGAAATCACATTGTCGCATTATCCTCAGAGCCCCAGAGGCTTACTCCTTAAGGGAAAGAATTGAGACTGTTAGCACCAAAAGGAGACCTGAAGGGTTGTTACTCCAAAGCTCTCATTTTAGAGATGAGGTACTAAAGGTCCAGAGATGGTAAGTGACTTGTCCAAGGCTGCACAGCTATGTTAAATGCAGTTTTGTGTTGTTCTCAGCACACACATTTTGGACACTATAGCTTTATTTTATTTTTACGTGGTGCTGAGGATCGAACCCAGTGCCTCCCGCGTGCTAGGCGAGCACGCTACCACTGCGCCACAACCCCAGCCCTCAGCACACACATTTTGAATTTTGAATGGGTGGGAGGATTATTGACATGCATCCAGACATATCCAATCTTCCATGACATGTAACTCAAGATCCCAATATATAAAATACAAAGCTGCTGTGGTTGAAGGTGTGAGTTGGTGTGCATGGGGATAGGGGACAGGCAAGTCCTAGAATCACCTTTTTTGACCCCCTGCCACTCCTAGTCTCTAGACTATGGGTCCTAGAAGCTCCAGGAATCTGGACAAAATGTCAGCACCAGAATATTTAATGTTTGAATTTTTTTTCTTTTACTACCAATTTTCTAAAAGTTATTTTTTTTAAGTTCTTTCATCTTACCTTATTCAAACACTCTTGTGCAAGGCTAGTGTCACATGTGAAGACAGCAGCCTTTGCTGACCAGAGCTTATCATGACTCTGCAGGCACAGACACTGAGGCATAGAGAGAAAGCTAGGGAAGAGGCAGAGCTGGAATCTGATGCAGAATCTGAGCCCACGCTTGTCTCTTTTTTTTTTTTTTTAATATTTATTTTTTAGTTGTAGGTGGACATAATATCTTTATTTTATTTTATTATTTTTTTTAATGTGGTGCTGAGGATCGAACCCAGTGCCTCCCGCGTGCTAGGCGAGCACGCTACCACTGCGCCATAACCCCAGCCCCCATGCTTGTCTCTTGACCCTTACATTCTACTTCCTGAACAAAGGGGTGGACTGCAGTTTTGCAAATGGCTGCCTCCATGTCTTTGGATATATTTCCTCCTAAGGGAAAATCAGGATGCTAGTTAGTGGAGATGGGGTCTGAGGCTCTTCCTTTCAAATATGCTAGTTCTGTGTAGTTTCTAATTCAAGCTAAAGGTTCACTTAAAAAGAAGGGAGTTTTTTTCTCCCCAAACTATGCATGGATGTCTTAGATAGTGTGATGGAGGCCATGGACCATGACTAGGAATTTGTGAGTGTGTGTGTGGGTGTGCGTGCGCGTGTGAGAGAGAGAGAGAGAGAGAGAGAAAGAGAGATTCTTCATTTTACAGATCACTTATAATCCAAAACCATGTGGAAGATCTTTTGTTCTTTCATGATCTGTTGGTATCCCACTATCTTCCCCACCCCCATCCACCTTATAAATCTGGTCTGTGGCTGCTTGAGGTCTGTTTTATAGGGCTTATTAGAAATAGCAGTCAAACACCTCCCCATGGCGCCAAGTCTTGGTTGCACAGGAGGCCTGCCAATTTGCAGTAGCACATGGCATGTTTAGCAATCAATGCCCTCCCACTGCCCCATCTGGACAGCAGGGGTAGGTGGTTCCTGACACCAGACTATCCCAGGACAAAGTGAAAATTTAGTTCATCATACAGATGTTTGGCCTGTATAAAGCTAACTCTAGGATAGTTAGCAACATCTGTTATTTTGTAAAGTCTCCCCCGCCCCATCCCTTTTTCTCTATTTCATAAATTTACTTGTCAAATGCGCTTTGGAATTTGATAAGCCCCATGGAAGAGTGGGAGACTCTCTCTGAGATTCTGGAGTTTTAGGCCTAGTTACCTCCCCACCTCACTCTGGATGCAGGATAAGAACGTTGATTACAGTTAAACTTAGCTGTTTGTTCTCATGAAAAAGTGATTCATATAAAACTGGGTGATTTCTCCTGCAAGGGAGAAAAAAAATCCAAACCAAACCCAGCTGCTATTTTTAGGGAAATTTTTTAAATGAAAGGGCTATGAAAGTAAACCTACCCAGCCAGGAATACTATACGTGAGCTTTCCAAATCTGTCCACTAAAGTAGGAATTTGAAAGCCCCACCACAGATTGCTTTTCGCTTCAACCAGGATGCTTATTATGATCCCCTGGCTCCACTCTGCTCTCCTATTACTTACACATGAATTTAGTTTCCCTGTATTTTAATTACATGTGTAGAGCAAGTTTTATGTTCTTTTCTCTGACTACTCATAAACTTCACAGAGATCACCAAAAACCATATTGTTCTTAAAATAGCCTTTGCCTCCTATCCTTGCAGCGATACCAAATGACATTCTCTTGACCTAGCACTGGCTTGTATTAAGTACATTTGGATGCTGGCGGGCATGCTCTTCCAAACCTCAGCTTAGTTTGAGTTAAGCCTGTCCTCAGTCATGGAGCTCCATGTCTAAAACACATTAGAGAACACATGATCAGCAACAGGCCAAAGCTGGATTTCAGTGGTGTCCATTGAACTCACTGCATTTCTACTATTTGAATCAAAACCATGCATGTGAGGGGTGACACTTGTTATTCTTGTTAGCAAGGTTGAAAAAAAAAATGCAAGGATTTTATATGCTCCCGTCTCCAGGTACAATTCCCCCTCTGTTCTTTGCCATCCTTTTGTGGTCTGAGAGCCACAGGATATACCTTTTGCAATTATGTGAGAATTTTGATTTCAGCTGACTTGAAAGGCCTGTCACAATATTACATGCCACACAAAACAATTCATATTGAGAAATCATGTAAAGAGGATGCTCTGGTTTTACTGTGAGGTTGTACTATTACAATTACCCCTGTCCTCTTTTTTTGCTTAAGAGTATTTGACTGCAACAGGAAGCAATATAAATCAATCACTGGCCACATAATAACTGCTTGAGTCTTCCTTCTGCTCTCTTAAAAATACAGAAAAAGAATATCATCCCTCTTGCAGACTGTTGTTAAATCAGACACTAACCATAATATTTCAGGTGACACGGCCATAAAATACGAGTCCTGAATGCTTTCCTTCCTGAAATTTCACTAATTGTAACATAATTCACCAACACAATGTTTTTTTAAAAAATTCACATAAACAGACCAGCTCAGAAGGCTGTTTGAATAAAGGAGTAATATCACATCCTTGTATTTTTTTAGAAAGCAAGTATTATTGACCCAGCTGAGTGTCATGGGTGGGTAAGGGGCTGGTGTTCTGGATTCCAGGGTTCTGATGTGTTGCTCTAATTCTCTGTGGCTCTCTGGGGAATGATCATAATAGTTTATACTTCAGTCAACCTGGGAGTTATGATGAAGTAATTTTAAAGTGGTGGTGAATCTTGGAATTTGTCCTTATGTCAGTATACAATGAAATAGAGAAAGCCCCAATGGTTCTTTTCTCCTTTGGTGTTCCGGCCAGATTACCAGTATGACGGGTTTGCAACCTCCTCTCTTTCACCCCAAATACACAACTTTGACAACGTGTTTGATTTTTGTATATGAGTTTGAAGTTTTCAAATTCCTGGGTCTTCTATGATAATTCTTACTGATGAAATGTCTTCGGGAAAAAGGAATTCAGAATGAAAACAGATGTTATAAAATTCATGTGTTTGACAATAATTTTTCTTTAAATAAAATCCATAGCTCAAAGTCAGGGAGGCTCCTATCAGCGGTTCTGAGGAAAAACACTCATGTGTTTCTCTGGTGGAGCATCATGACAGCAGAACTGTTGACGACACCCTACAAGGAGTTGAGTTATGGCCCTTAGTGAAGTCCCCAGTTATCCAATTTTCTTTTCCTCTAACATTTGTTGAAAAGTCTCAGTTAAATTCCAGGGGTGCATGGGCGGTATGAGAGATGCCTACCGGGCAGAGTAGCAGGCTAGAGACCATATGTGTGGCAACCATGGGATCCTGCAGTGCCCTTGGCGGGAATTCTGGGTCAGGGCCTAGAGTTGTTCCACAACCACTTCCTCTTGTGGTCACTTGGTTTCTACTTTTGGTTTCTAATTGTATCAGCCATGTTTCCACTAGAACACAGCTGTAAAGCAGCGCTCGGAAGAAAGGAAATAAGCCTGTCAAGTCCTGCCCCTTCCTGTCAGATAAATTAAATCACTACTTCATATGTTAATCATAGATTTCTAACTTGGAAAGGAATTTATAGGCCCTTTCTCTAATTTCCCCTGAATCTTCTCTTTACTGCCCATCGACCCAAACACCTAAATTTAATATGTAAGAAAATAATTTGAAGAATCAAAATTACCTGCCCAAGTTAAAGTAAGTATATATTTTCTTTTATCTTTTTAAATATTTTGTCATAAAGAAGGGAAAGGGTCAGGCTCAGTTCATACTGAGAAAGACTGGGAGCTAGAAAATACAGTTCATGTAACTTTTTAGGGCCTTGCTTTCTTTATCTGTACAAGGGACACCAAAAAATTATGTGAAATCCCCCTAGCTCTAGGATTCTGTGTTCTTTGGTGGGACTTGAGAAAACCTTACTGGATTTGGAAAGAAGAGGGGGAAAAGAAAAAGAAAAAAGGAAATAAAAAATTAGCAATCGAGAGGAGGAATGGCTGTATTGAAGGAAGAAATCTTAATGGATCCAAATGAAGAAAAACTAAGATAATTTCTGGTTCAAGCTCTTTATAAAGACTCGGTACTTGGGAGAAATGGACTTGGTTCTTTTCCTCAGAAATAGCGGGGAAGTTATAGAGATATTTAAGGAAACAACTCAGGACATGGGAAAAAATGAAACTGAATTATAAACTTGACGGATGGAGATTTAGAAAATATTTTATAGGTGCTAAGTTGAAGTATAAATAGAACTCTGCTAAGGCAAATTTTTCTTTTGTTTGGTAGTTTTACAAATTTCTATTAAAAAGTACTGAATGTATAAGACATATGACTTAATTCCCATATAATAGATGACTAGAGGGGCATAGTTTGAAGTTACAATCTAAAAGATGATGAAGTATTTGAATGATAGGAATAGATTGCTAATGTTACATATAAAATGTATAAAATGAGTTATATTTGCAGTGTTTTTTCATCTGACCAGCCTAAGCAAACTGCTAGCTTGTCCTTGAAGGCACTTTTTAGGAAACTCTTTATAGGTGGGCACTGGAGAAGTGATTTTTTCTTCCAGGAAGATCATTTCTTCAGTGGCCTCATGTCAACAAAGCCATATACATGAATACAATCCTGTTCTCCTAGACTGGTGCTCCATAATGCTTTGAACATGCAGACTATGATATTTAAAACTATATAAATGTTAAGAATAATAACCAATTAAAAACCAGACCAGTTACTTTCTTAACCTGTGGTTAAATTAGCAACATCACCATCACAGCAAAAACCTTTAAAACCTTGGTTAGTATAACCAGAGGAATGGTTTTCAATTTGTGTATACTCTTTTTGTTTTAAGTAAGGAAAAATTGTATTAAAAGTACAATGTATATAGATTGTACCTTATGCCTGAGGTTCTGTACCCTAAAGCTGGCAAAGAGAGAACTGAGGAAATAATACATTGGTAGGTACTGAAATGTGACTGAACTTCAAAGGGATTCTCTTGCATGTTAGGAGGCCAAGGTTTTGCTGAGATAGCTCCTCTAGTTGCTGATAAACTCAGGAAACAGGAAGAAACACACATACTCTCTATCTGGCTTCACAGCGTGACTTAGAACCATAAGCAGCTTGAGCTAGAAGGAATTCTCCCAGCCAACTCCTTCATTTTGGAGCTAAGGCCTGGAGAGGTAAAGAAACTTTTCCAAAGCAATACAGTTAGTTAATGGAAGATCTGGGAGTAGAAGCCAGAACTAATGAAGCCTCAGTACTGTGTTCATTTGGATTAACATGGTGGTAGGAATCCAAGAAAGAGGAAGCTTGGAGAAGGAATGAGAGAGGCCTGTGATTTGAGGGCCAATCTAAAACAGATGCAACTGAACTAACGAATTTATAACAAGTTTCAGTGCAGCTAAATTAGAAGGGGCTAAGTCATTAACCTTGCAAAGAGAAATTTATAAGCACTGACTAAACTTGACCTTCAGCCAATCATGTCTTTCCATTTCCCAGCATCCCAAGAACACACTCACAGATGCACGCACACATATGCACACCCAGCACCACTTCAGACTTCTCTCTGTGAAAATGTGAGTGAGAGACACGGTGCAGGAAGTATGGATGATAAGATTTCCTAATGAGTCCTATGTTTTCTGAAAAATAAAAATGACTTAGTGAAATTACTCATTGCATAAAAAACTTAAATGATTCATAAAGAAGAAGGCATGCCTATAATTTAGAACCCTGTCACAGGTTAATTGGCTCCTGTAGTTTGGAAATAACAATCATCTATTTTCTTAGAAAGCAGTTTGGAGAACTGCTTCCAGACACTCACAGAGCTTCTTCCTTCCTGAGTACAAGGAGGATTGTGCTTCTTTCTCCTCTGAAGTTAGTCTTGAACATGTGGCTTGCCTTGGAAAGAGAGAGTGATATATGCCACTCTGAGTCACAGAAGAGCCAGTGCATGAGTTTCTTCTGCGTATGCCCCTTTCTACTGCATGAACGAGTTGTTGCTCCATTAGGTCAGAACCCAATGTCAAGTTGAAAGACAGAGAGCAGAGCCTCAGTCATCCTGGGAAGGACACACACAGCGAGATAAGAACAACACTTCATTGTTTTAAGACACTCAGATTTGGGGGTTATTTGCTTCTATAGCATACTCAGACAATCTTGACTAGCACAGCATTCTTGATAAGTTCACACTTTTCAATAATAACATCTTTTCCCTAAATGTCGAATCATGAATAGAAGTTTGCACATCTGTTGAAAAATGGGGAGAGGCCAAGATGTTTGTTACTGTGCTGAAGAAAAATTGCATAATATCTTCTTCCATTTGGTTAGTGCTGCAATTTTTAAAACACCTTTTCTCAGAAATAGCTCTTTATCCTCACTATACATCTGTGTGGTAGATAGGTTGGGAGATATCTCCATTGTTTTTTAGACAGGAAAACCACTACTTACAGTTTAAACGGCACACCTATGACTGGGAAGGTAGCAAGAGAACCAAGAAGAAAAGCGACTGTATTGCTCACAAGTGACAGCAAGGGACAACAGAAGCCAAGACTCATGACAAGCTGGCTGAGGAAAGCTATCCAGGGCAAAGGGAGTTTCATTGTGTGTGCTCCATGTCACATCATAGCCCAGGGACCCCAGAAACATTCTACCTTGGGTTTTTACACCCTAGGGGACACTAGGGTTTCTGGCTAAAGTGTTACAAGATATCCTGTTCAAGGAAGGATGGGGATAGCCTACCTGTTCCAGACAGTTGCCCCAGATCCCAGAAATCTGTCCTGCACCTGTCTCCTGGGTGCCCAACCATAGTGATCAGCACACAGAAGGACTTGATAAGTTGGGCTATGATTTCACCTTTAATGTGATCCATAATGAGGGTCTCTTGATATATTCCCTACCTCACCACTTAACTTCTACCCTCTCATCAAATGTGCTTGAAATTCCTCATGGAGTAAACACATTGATATCTCATAATTAAAATTAAACATCCTTTGATTAGCCACACTGTCTGAATTTTATATGGGTGTGTGAGTGATAGTTGTGGTAGGTCACCTTTAAAATGCCCCCATTCAATGGTCCCTGCTTCCTGGATTTCCTTAGTGTAATTCCCTTCTCCTATTTGTTTGCTGGGTTTGTTAACTCAATTCTAATAAACAGAATATGGCAGAAATGAAGGAACAACATTGTTAAAATTACTTACAAACTGGCTGTAGCTTTCATGTTGGGCACTCCCTGGCTCTCTTCTCTTAGACCACCAATTGCTAAGACAGGACATTCAGGCCGTCTACAGCTAGGTTTGTACAGCAAGAAACAGATGCGGCAACTGCCACAGGAATGAGCTTGGGTTCTCCAGCTGTAGTTGAACCTCGACATTACTACAACACTGATGATAGCTTACTCGACAACTTCATGAGAGTCCCTGAGTCAAAGGCACCCGGATAAATCGTGCTTGGATTGTCCATCCACAGAAACTGTAAGGCTCTGAGCATTTATTGTTTTAAGCTCCTAAGTTTTGGGGTAATTTGTTGAATAGCAAGTGATAACCAACATAAAACCCAAAACCCAGTTGGCGAGTAGATTTTAATGGGCAAGTTCCAGAAGAGAAGAAACTCCTGTGTGAAGGTGCACACAGGACAATGTTTGCCTACCATTCACTTTCCTCAGATTTTTATCCTAAGTTTTCTGTGTATACATAGACAAAAGTTATAATGTTTTGAAACGTGAGGACAACGAGAACTGAAGTAACCTAATCTTACTCTTGGACTTGACATAATAGAAAACTAAGCCCTGGAGAGGATATCTTAATGTGTTCCATGTTACAAAATGGCCCAATCATAGGCCTTGAAACTCAGGCTTTCCAACACCAAGTCCAATGCTCTTTGAGTTTTCTGATGTTATTTTCTTCTTCACAGTGAAAGGCAGAAAGAATAAGTTTAAGATTAAACATTGTAATTCCACAAGGATTCTTAAAATCTTAGCATGCTTCTCATTTTAATAAGTGTCACTAGCTGACTTTCAAAGACTTTCAAACCTTTGTATAGAATACACTCTTTGATTCATTCAACAGCTATTCATTGAGCACCCGCTATGTGCCAAGCATTGTGTGAGACACTAGGGTTATTTTGATAATTATAACATTTGCTGGAGATACCAAAAGTAACAGTTCAAGGGTTTTGTTTGTTTTATCACTGGTGTTTTCTTTTGTTAACAATAAATGCATTTGTTCCCAAAGACAGAAATCATTTAAAGCCTCAATGATTTGATCTTGATTTTGATTCAAAGCTTTAAAAAAGTGAGACACAGACACATTCTATGAGCCTCAATATACTGGAAGTGAAAGAGCTTGGGTTTCTGGAGTTAAAAATCACAGAAGTAGTGTTGGTTTGATGTGCTTTAGTTCAATCACATTGGGTAAGGTTCTTAATGTTGCACCTCCCATTATTCATAAGTAAAAGATGGGAATAATAATGATACCACTCAACTGTGAGAGGTGCTTTGTGAACTAATAAGCAGTTTTCATTCTCCTATTCCAAAATTATAAGATCTGTGAAAGCAGAGAAGAGGTGGTGAACCATTTTTGATCTTTCATAGTCTCAGGACTGTGTGTACTACTGAGTAGGTAGTTAATAATTGTCTGTTGAAAAGTTATTGCTTAATAATAATGATAATCTCTGAATACCTGCCATGTGCTTATTAAGATCTTAAATACTTCTCTTATATTTGCTTTTGATTCCACTAAATGACTTCTTAGGGTAAATACTATTTTTATTCCTATAATAAAGATGAGGAAACTGAGGCATACTAAGAAATTGACTAATTGGCAGCTATATAAGCAGAGCTGAAATTTAAACCTACACTATCTGGCTAGCTGCCAAGATTTACTGCCTCTCCATAAGAGTTGTGTATTGATTTGCTGTTTTTCATTAGGAAATGTATAGGCAGAGAGAAATAGTTTTCTTTTGTTGAATTAATAGGTACATCTTTTAGATCACTTTTTTATCTAATAGCCAAAGACAAACAACAAACAACAAAACAAAAGCTAACAAACAATCCCCCAAAAGGAAACAAAACAAAATACTTCCAAAAGATGTTAGTTCAGTTAAGATCATACTGTGCTATCTTCCGTTGAATCGTCCTTCCAAGTGGATGAGCCCTTGATGGTGGTTCATTGGCAAAGCTTAGGACCTTTCATCTGAGAAACTCTCCCGGCTGCATGAAGAATCAGGCTGCAGTTGTCATCTGTGTTTGAAAATTGTTCATGCAAACTGGTGGATTTGGGTTAATATTTGGACGATAGCCAGTCTATATCCTGTCACAGCGAGCATATCATGACAGATGACTTAAATCAAGGGGAGGAAATACAGATCTAATCAGCAAATGGCAGAAAAATTTGGAAAAATCTAGAAGAGAGGAAAAGGAGAGGTGAAGAAGATACTTTTTGAATGCAACCTATGCTGGATATCCATTCTCTTATTTAATCCTCATCCCAGCAAGTTTGTAATGATAATCATATCTTACAGATAAGAAAGCTGAGGCTCAAGGAGGTCAAGCAGTGCTCTCATGAAGCACCCTTAGCAGAGACTCAAAACCAACCTCTTGTTTACCCAGAGCCTGTGGATTTTCCACTGTGCTGCCAGTGTATTTTACCTCTACTGATGTTACCTTTGACTTACTGTTCTCAATAAACTGCAGAGGGAGTTATAAGGAGCCACTGGAGAGCCAGACAACTGCTACAAAAATGGCCAGGCAATGTGCTATCATGATGGGGGAAGGAGAGAGGAACAATAGGACTGAAAGAACCAAGAAAAGATGAACCTAAATCACAGACTGGGTCAGAGAAAAGCCTTTAATCTTTTGATAAAATATAGAAAGAAGAAAATAGTATTCCTCAGGTGTGAATTTTCCAGAGTATGGGCTTTTTATTCGAATAACCCTATTGAAAAGTGGAGGAAACCTCCTGGAAACCTCAGATATGCTTTTCAACGATGGCTATATTCTTTTTGTCCTTTGTCATTCCTTCTCAACTCCTTTTGCTCATGGTCACTGACTTTGGATCATTTTGTTTATCCCTGAACCATAAATCAGCCTTTGACAGTTTCCCATGTTCTTTAAGAAATTGTCTTGCCAAGATCGAATTGCCCAAGATGTTTAGGTGAGTTGTCACCAAATACTGAGCCACAGTCTAGACGTGGCCCATGATGATGCCGTCAGCACTTTGTTGTAGCATGAGAAAAACTGGAATAACCAAGTGAGCTTTATATTAACGCCAAATGCCTTCAATGTTGACTGCTTTTTATTCTGAGACTGTCATCTTCTGGCTTGTTTGATGGTTCAGCATTTCTTGTTTTATAAAATGACTGTGAGAGTAAATGACTCCCCTTAAATGTTTTAAGAATAACTTAAATGGTCTGTGAAATCACCAATTTGAGAGACAAGCCTAATCCATTGGAGTCTAGTGATAGAAACTGACTCAGAAACCTGTCTCAGTGAGGGAGTTCTTGATATTTTTGATGGAAGAATTTCATCAGTTGTTTTAAAGATGAAATTAGACTATATGTGTGAAGATTCAACTGTAGCATCTGCCATATTTTTGGCATTTAAGCAATGATACATTTGTTTTCTCCCTGGACTGCTCTTAAGGGACAGGTCTGTGCATCACATTAACCTCCTCGGTTCTGGCCTATTTAATGCCAGTAGTCATCACTAGGTTCAGTTTTGATAGACAAATCTCCCCCACACTTTTACCAACTTTCTCTGTGGTTGATGGTGTCAACTTCTGAGTGAGAAAGACTGAAGGCTCAACTGGGATTCCCTAGAGCATTTTAGAACTCATCGCTATCTTCTACTCCACCATGGGTATATGGAGACATGCAAGGGCAAATGATATTTTCCAGTCTTGATCATCAAGCATTCACTGTAATATCATACTATAATATTTCTGAGAATCCTAAAATGAATGAACATGTAAATTGGGCAATGTTAATTTTTCTCATAAAATGTATAGCAAGGAATCCAAGTTTTGTCAGCTTTTAATATTGTAACTAGTTAGCAGTCTTTATTCTAGGATTTGCCTCTCTTTTGAATACTACTGTGAAGGAGTCAATCAGCTCTTCTTTTGGGCCCTCCAGTGCCATATGTATACTGGCATGGGCCAAGGTATACAAACCATGTGGGGTTCAGTGTCTCATATACAAGTAGATGCTCCATGTATATTATTGAATGACAAGATGAATGGCCACTGCTAAATGAGCAGCAAATATATTCTCCTGGGTTAGAAATACTATCAGAGTAAACCCAAGTAGATGCAAGAGAAGAGCTCAGATTCATTTATTTGCTATTCATCCATAAATTCCCACTCCTATCCCTAACAACAAGAGGTAGATTTACTTTTCCCTGTAGTTCTCTGGTTGGATGTTTACCTTGTTTGTTTGCTTGCTTACTTTATTTTCCCTTTAAAGAGTGACCTGATTCACAGTTGAAGCCCATTTGCCTATGCCTGGATTTCAGTGGACTAAGAAAGTACACATGCATTTCCTTTTCCTTGAATATCCTGATAGTTGATCCTTACCGTTCCTGAGCCCGAAACCTCCCATCTGCTCTCTTGCCTGGGTTATAATTATGAGCATGAGTGTGAACATCAGGGAAGAATATTTTGTGGGTACATACAATTTTTCTCTTCCTCTGCCCCAAATGTGTGTGCATGTATGTGCACACATACACATACACATGAGCTTGATTCAAAGATCTTAGACCATGTAGGGACACACAAAAAGACATGACTTGTCACGGAGTTTGGTCACTGTCATGAGTCCAGCCATACAGTTGCTCAGCAACCTGGGTCAGGAGGAAGGGATTTCTGTTTCTTATGTTGGATCCTGTGCTAGGTACTTTAAAGCATAGTATCTCATTCTTTCTACTTAAAACTCTGAAGTATTACTTTGGCGGTGTACAGGAGAAAGAAGCTAAAGAAGAGTCGTTGTTGAACACAGCACAGTCAGCCCTTTTTTAGATCTTTGATATAACTTCACAACTCTCTGAATCAGTAATAGGGCTCTCACCTTACAGATGTGGAAACTGAAGCCCAGATTCAGGATCCCTCAGTGAGAAGTGGAGGAGGCTGGATTTTAAACCCATTTACTGGCTTGTGCACTTTTACTGTGTATTATATTTGCTTATGTTGTTCATTTTCAAGGACATCAACCCTTGATGTGCTACTATTTATTTTTCTTAATGTTATTGTATTCATTTTGTAACATTTTATATGTAATGTCTTATTCCTTTAGATTTCATTTACTGAACTGCTTTACCCATAACAGTTTTTGTGGTTTGCAATATATTTGTATCTGATTTATTAAAGTCAACTTCTTGATAAAAAACAAAGTATGTTTTTCCTTCTTCCCAGTTCTCCAGTTACATTGTTGGAAATCTTCTCTTCTTGTGTGATGCAGCCCTCTTGAATTCAACAGATCACATCAATTTTAGTGACTTCTGTCATTAGGCAATCTCATCCCAACACTTGCGGCTGGTTGGCTTTGTTTTTTAAAAGTCAGTCTCAAATTTGGAACTCTTCTTCTCCTCTTCTAAGGATAGATGAAGCCTAGTTATGGCCATGTGGATGAGGTTGCCGTGAGGACAGTGGAGGATAGAAAGAAGCCAGAGACACTCCTTGCATAGCCCCTGAACATGATCATAGAGCTTACTTTTCCAGGGATAGTTTTGGTTTATACCTGTTGTCCTGGCAGGTGATGCTATCTGAGTTCCCCTTTTTCTCAGGTTTTTCTGACTTGAACACCACATTATAAGATCATCTGGCTTCCTCTCTTCTCTCTTCTTCCCATGTGTTGTCCAAGTGGGAGTGGGGGGAGGAAGGGCACCTGTCCTTGGGTGAGGTTGGTTGGTTATGCATCCTTGATGGCCTCTGTGTTGTAGAAACCCAAAGTTCCTTCTCCTATGGGTTGAGTGTGTGGTTCTTCAAAACTCTCAGTGTTAGCTTCCCACTCCATATTTCCCTGACTTGATTCCAGCCTATTCTCCTTCATACTATATCTGCTCTTGCCCCTAGCAACCACTGCCTAACAGCTCCCTAAAAGGGACCTTCTTTTCCTAGGAAGAAGCACTGTACAAACCTTTAAAGAAGGGAGGAATTCCAGTAATGCCGCACTCCCACAGAAATCCAAATCCTCTCACTTCTCAATCTTCTCATAGGGACTGGAGTGGAAGACAAGCAGGGTGGCTGTTGCAGGGCTGGATATACCCTGATGCCTCTTGGTAAGTCTTAGGGAAGTGGCTGGTCCACAACCCCTGGAAACCAGAATGTGGGGATATTCAGTGTTTCTCAGACTGGGTCTTAGCTAAACCCCAGGATGAGAAGAAAAATCTTTGATATTGTGTTACATATGGATAAAAGATACTGACTTCTATGGCAGCATCATCTATACAAATAGCATAAGTCACTTGGTCACAGCTGTGTTAGAATTCTGTTACTGTGACAAAATGTCCAAGCAAAACAATATAAAGGTGGAAAGATTTATTTTATCTCGTAGTTTGAGTGGTTGCAGTCCATAGTCAGCTGGCTCCATTGTTTAAGACCTGAAGTGAGACACAATATTATGGCAAAGGGCATGGCAGAGGAAAGGTGTTCAGCTCTTAGCAGCCAGGAGGAGGAGAGGCATGCCCCCAAGGATCCACTTCTTCCAACAGGTCCCACCACCTCCCAATAGCTCATTCACTTATGAATCCATCAATGAGTTAATCCATTAATGAGGTCCGAACCCTCATGATCCAATCAGTTTTCAAAAGCTTCACCTATGAACAATGCTGCACTGGGGACCAAGCCTTTAACACAGGAGCATTTGGGGGGAAATTTTATATCTAAAACATAACAACCATGAATTCAGTGTATTTGGTTTTGACTCACCTTCATACATTTATTTTCCTTCATTTAAAGATTTAGTTACAATTTGGAAATGGAGTGATTTCTTCCTTCTTCATTATCTTGTCAACTAAAAGATACTTTCTTTTCTTTATAAAGACATTTCAGCCATTATTCAACACTGACAACAATATTGCTCAAGAAAACAGAAAAAGTATATAGTAGATCAAAAAAAAACTTCTCCATGTTTCTAAATACCATAAATCAGCATGGCCAATTTTCCTTTTCCTATTACTCTAAAACTAAATTAAAAATTCCTCAAAGGACTGGAGCCATGTGTTACTTGTCTTTATATTTCTAGCAACTAACACAATGCCTGACACCTTGTAGTTATTAAAAAATAATTTGTTCAATGGTTATATTTCTTTTTATACCATACTCAGTGCCTAGCACGATGTATATATGTTAAGAGAATGAACGCTTTTATTCTTACACTGTTTAGTTCCTTTGCTTCATTTTTCAGGTTGCTCTATGTTTGAAAAGGCTCATTTAGAAAATGTGCCATTTAGTTTGCGCACATTTCTCAAAACTGCTTTCTTTGCAATAGTGCCAGGACAAGTTACCATGGGAAGAGTCTTGAATAGGGTTTAGAAAATGATCTGCGCATCCCAGTCTCTTTTAGAGATCCCTGGCTTGCCAATGTTTTTGCAGAGGCGGCCACCTGAACGCTTAAAACTTTTCTGCGCATGCTCTTTCCTTCCCTGCTCAGCTTTGCAGCGCTCCCAGGTAGGGGATGGCCTGGTCAGGAGTCACAGCAGGGCTTCAGCTCGGCTCATAAACGTGGAAATAACAAAATGTGTTCCCTGAAGCTTTGCAGCATTGTCAGGAAATGGGCTGCTTTGCGTGCTGCACTTCCATGGATCTGGAAATTCTGCCGAGTTTGGGTTGACTCCAGAAAAAAGTTTAAAAGTGTTCAGGGAAGCGGGCCATTAGTTGGAGACATCAGCGCTCCTGCTGAGTCTGAGTCCTGGCTGGCCACTTGGCAGTGAGCATTGCAGGAACATTGCTGGAGCCGTGTGTTGTGTACCATGACCGTGAAGTTCCCGGTTCTAAGGATCAGGGCTTTGCCGAAACTTTCCTTCTGGAATCTCAGAAATCTGAGAGGCATCCTTGGAAAGGTGTAGGGGTAGTTATTATTTCCTGCAGAGTAGTTTAAACTCAGAACTCCTCAAAGATGAGTCCTGTATCTTAACTGGATTAGTACCAAATCTTACCTAGTCCCTCCATAAATATGTCCAGAGTAAGTGAATGAGTAAAAGTGACTTCTATTCATATAAGCCTAAAGTCAGAACCTGAGCTCAACATAAGGTCCCTTTGGATGCCTTGAGTTATGCATGTGATATCAGGGGACATGAATGATGGAACTCAGGGCCAGTTGTCCTTAGTCTTGTTGCTGAGACAACATTTTCTTCATGATGCTAAACTAAGTAATACATTTCCAGCTTTGTGAAAATATCTAAAATGAGTTTTCAAGTCATAAAATTGAGCTATCATACTAGGTAGATGGAGTTTGGGCTGAAGGAACATCAAGTTCAAAGCTAGTTCCTCCTTGGTGGTTTTCTCTCTTCACTCCTGGTCTATCAGAGCTGTGAGATCCAGAGAACAGGGGTGTGAGGGCAGCAACTGGGGCCAGGTGGCCTCTCATTCTTGCTCTAATTTAGACCTTAAGAAGACAAGGTAAAAAACAGACTGGTCACTGGAAAAAGCCCAGGGGAGTGTGAGTGGTTGGTGGTATTTGTGTCATTGTGTCTTAGTAACCTCCCCAGGAGACTGGAAGAGAATTTAATCATTAATCAAGTCAAAAGAGAAGTAACTAGGGCTTTAGATTTGCTTTCAATATATTTGATTGTTTTCCCATGGTGAAATGGGGGAAGATTTTGGAGGGCCTCTTTTTCCCAGAGCTCTCAGAAGCTTTCACAATGAGAGTCTCTTGACCTACAATGCTTGTGTTCCTATCTATCCTGTCTCTGCCACTAACACACTTTGTGACCTTAGGCAAATTACTTAACCTCCCTAAACTTCAGTTTCCTTAACTGCAGAGTGAGCATAATAATAGCAACTAACTTGCAGGTTTGCATGAGATCTCTATAAATTAATACTTGTAAAACTCTGAAAATAGTGCATTTGTGTTATGATTATCATTTTGGTTAAGCACCACCAATTATACAATTTAACACAGGGGCCAGAATAGATATTTTTAAGAATCGATCAAGTCCTGACTGGAGGCTGGAAAATGAAATAGTTGTACTCTAAGGTTTTCCTACAAATCATAGACTCCTGTGAAAATTATGATTTCAATCTTCGTTACTTGTAAAACTGCTTTTGAATTGTTCTCTGCTCTAATTCCCCAGGTTCTTTTTAGAGCACAGTGTATTAGTTCTCCATATGAATTTTAATGGAATTTGAGCATGTTGGTTAATGTTTTTGAGATCTCAAAATGAAAGGCTATAAATGTCTTTTCAAGTCCACACCTCTGTGTGCCTCTTCTGTTTTGAGCTCCAGTTATGAAATTGAAGCTGGGATTAAACTGTAAAATGTCAGCAAACGGTTTAGAGTTTTCTGGAGCAAATTCTTGCACTGTAAGCACTTCGTTACTTGTCTCCAAATTATAGAAAAGGGGGAGGTAGTTGAGGGAGGAACTGGCTCTGATCACCTAGGCAAAGCAATTTTCCATGAACACTGCTCTCCCAAAGCACAACAGGAACTTAGTGAAAATCTAGCGGATTGGAGAAAAAACAATAGCTAGCTCAACAAACAATGTCAAGTGAAGATAGGGAAAGAATGAAGAAGGCCCCAAATTACCCTAAGAGTACTGAACTCAACCTTGTGTTAGGTAAGGTAAAATTTCTGTAAAGTCATGCTTGGAGAGCCTGCAACTCTTGGTGAGGAAGTTTACACACGTGTGGGAGCGCACACATACACATGTGCACATACACATCTGGCACTCAAATTGCAGATAACCTAACCCGACACTGACCTTGGCTTCGCTACAGAAGCAATATTTTTACCAGGATGAACTGTGTTCAACAATTTCTCCAATGCATTAGTCATGCCTCAACTTTAGACGCACTGGTTTTCCTCCTTTTAACCCATTTTAATGCACACAGCTTTCTGATTTGATCAAGAAAAGGAGAATATTATTACTTTTGAATGCCAGAGTTACTCATGCACTCATATAATATAAAATCAATCAAATATCATCTGTATCAAGGGGCTATGTTTAGTGAATAGGTGAACCTATTCTCCATGAGTTCCACTGAATCACCAGAATTAGGAAATCACAGAATTATCTATAGAAACAAAATAATAGTGAAGTCTGTACATTGCTTTGGACAGGTACAATTTTTTTTTTTTCGCCAAAAAATGGGTTATTGAATAAAATAGGAATTAAAGTACATACGATAATGCTATTTCATCCTTACTTTCATTAGAATTCTTATTGAAGACCTGTAAGTTATTTTGTTTGCCTATGGCACTGCACTTAGTGACTGGCACCAACGCTAATTAGGGAAGTAGTTCTCAAACTGTGTGGGTGTATCAACATTCCCTGGGAACTTGTTGGAAATCCAAAATCTCACGCCTCATCTCAGATCTGTGAATCAGAAACTCTGCAGAGGGGATGTAGCCATCTTCATTTCAATAAGGTCTCCAGGTAATGCTGGTGTGTGCCTGTTTGAGAACTACTGAGTCAGTGGTGGGTAATACCAACTCTGTTGTCTTAGGGTAAGGTGACTCTGTTATAACAAAGAGACTTAACAAAGACACTACCTTATTTAAGTCTTGCCACAATTAATGAGGAGAGGTCATCCATTTGATAGCTGAGAATACTGAGACCTAAGGAGATGACATTCACACAACTAGGACTCCTTTCCAAGTCATTCTGTCTTCAGAGACTACTTTTCCTTGCACTAGTCTACAGGATCAACAACTATAATTTCTCTATATAGACAAATTTATTTTAAGTGGTTTACAAGAAATTTTAGATCTGGAGGTAACCAAGATCTTCAGTCTAGAGAACATGTTTCATTCATTAATTTGTCATATGAACTCAGTCAATGACTTAGAATTTTACTTTTCGCATTTGAGTAGGAGAAAATGGAATGGTTTATCACAGATCTGGAGAGAATAAAGGGAGATGATTCCTAGGGAGCGTGGAGCTCCAAATAGTACTGTGTCATTCAGCTGTGTTTGACTAATTATGTAACAACTTTATGTAAAAACAAAATGTCTTCAGTGAGGCCAACTTAGAATCTACAAGGGAAATTGTAAAATATCTGAATCCTAACTGAAGTAAAAATAACACTATTGTGATGTAAATCATGCTCTTCCATACAATATATTCTGCCAAGGAGCAATAGAACTTTCTGGAAAGCATACATCATTGAACAATTCTTACAATGGTAAAAGAAGGGACTGGGGGTTATAAATTTCAGATGTACAAGGACAAAGTTATTACTATTTTTGGTCCAGGAATTCCAATAGTAAAGGTGTTTTATAAAAAATATATAGCTATGAAACCTTAACATCACTGACTGAATCCAGCATTCTTAATCTGGATTTTTCTTAAAAATAACATACTTCATCTTCAAACATAGCCAGCACTATCATTACTAGACCTAGTCTTATATATTTTATATATTTTCCAGAAGGCACAGAGAAGGGTAACATTAGAAGATAGAGATAGAGATAGAGATTGCAAACCCAGAAGCCTGCTAGGAAGACAAATAGGCTATAATGGGAAAATTGAAAGATAATGGGGTGTGGTGGGGACTGTGGCAAAACTGAAAGAACTCAGATCCCAACCAGGGGAACTTTGTATCTTAGCCCTAGTGGGTGTGTCCTGTGAAATTCCAACTTAGTGTTGTCAGATTCTTCTTTTGAGGGAAACTAGGAATGTGAATAGCTATGTAAAATCTCCTAATTTTCAAATATTAATGCAAAGTTATTATATTTTTAATGACAGTGTGATCTCTAACAATCAAACCAATAAAAGCTCATCTATGGGCTGAGTTTGGTTCATGTACTGCCAATTAGATTCGAACCTCCTGAGAAAGAAGGGTGTGTGTGTATGTGTGTGTGTGTGTAGTCAAGATTGAGTAACAATGATAATAGAGTTATATTTCCTGAGCTAATTAAATATATCTGTGCATAGCTTTAAGTAACTGAAACAAACATAACATGGCCTTGAGCACCACCATTATTTTAGGGTGAATATGTACATCTAAATTTCAACTCAACGCTCTCATGAAAATATCCATGTTCTTGTGGTGTCATGAAAAAACAAATAAGGCCGTTCTTCATTATTTTGGCTGACTAATTATGCTTACATCAGTAACTAATGTCTTACCACAAATGAACTCCCAAAAATGTCAGTGAAGTTTAATATATTTTAATTGGTTTTAGGTTCTGTTATAACATAAACAATTGGAAGTATAATCACAACTTCGTATTTACAATTGAATTGTCTAGTAGGCATCTTTAGGGTATGACTTCACCATAAAAAGTGAAAGTAGGGACAAAAATGCCCTTTTAATTTTCATTCTGCTGAGGAGACCAACATATTTCAATCATGGCAGTGTTGTGCTACTTGTGGTTGATGTGGTTCTTTTGCTCATAAAAATAAAAACCATCTCACATGGCCTTTCTTCGATTGTCTCATAAATGTAAATCAAATAGGGAGAAAAGCTATAAAACAAACACAAATACCCACTAGATGGGCTAAGAATAATTTACTGGAATTATTCCTTAAGGTACTTAAGTACAGAATTTTGCATAATAGACATACCTCTTTTTTAGTCAACAGATGGATTCCTGAAAAGTTACTTGTAAATCAATTTTGTAAAACAAATCATATTTTAAATGCATTAGGGGACTTTGTTATTTAAAAGAATGCTAGTATGAATATTTTTGGAAAGCAAAAGAAAAAAATCTTTTTCAAAAATGATATCTCAATTGTAATAGATCTTAGCCCCAAGTTTATTGAGCCATTGAGTACACTTGTCTCATTTGTGGTACTCATCTTGATTATTTCTCTAGCACACTGCACCTGAAGACCTCAAAGCCTTTGTGAGTAATGTGTTTGGAGTGTTGCTCTTAGATTTCACTGAGGTTTACATATCTGCAGTGACTTGAATCAAATACAGAAATGCTTAATAAGTTTGCAAATCTAATACATTTATAAGTAGAGGAGGTGCTGTGTCTGAGTCAAGGTTCACTTGTAATGCAGAGTTAAATAGGAAAAGAAAGACCTTTAGGTGTATGGCCTGTAACAAAAGAGAAATTACCAAAACAATATCCTGCAAATTTATTTAACATAAATGAAGACCAAAGAATCAGGGAAACCTACTTATTTCTATGTTAAGTTTGGTGAAGTAGACAATCATGGAGAATTATGATTGGATTAAAAAAGGTGTGATCTAGTGGCGATAAATTGGGAGGAATTTAGCAAAGTCTATATGTTCAGACTCTTCTTTGTGTCCCTGTGTCTTCTAAGAAAAAGAAGACATATAGTAGGCTCTTCTCACAGGAAGATCTTATGAACAACTTCAGGGGAAGGTCTGAGAATTCTTGCTAAGTTTCATGAACTACTTCAGGAGAGAAGGTCAGAGAGAACTTCCTTCTTCCATAGTTTTCTCCAATGCCGAGGTGCCATATTTGGGGTAGGGTGTCCTGAACTCCACGAGCCTCTTGAGTTCTAGTAAGATCATCTTTCTTATTTCTCACTATACAAAATATAAAAGGTCAGACTAAGTAAGGATCATGCTCACCTCCACATCTAGGCCCCTACTTTCTACAGGGTATTTCAGTTCTATACCATAATAAACTGATACGAACTTCAACCCATTGCTCAATTTCTACAAAAACCACACTCAAAGCTTACATGGATGCAGAAGACAGGATGATGGGATGAAGACAAAGGGAATGTTTTCAATTCAGCAATAATTGCAAATTGAACATTGCTTATCACCATGCTTAAAATGGCCTGCCAACTCCACCACTGGGGAATTTTCTATGTACTCTGTGAAGCCTTCCAGCCTCTAGCCCTTTATTAGCTGTTTTTATTCTTTCCTCTGCTTATTTATTCTCTTTACCCATTGTCTTTCAGGAGGAAATAAAGCTCCTGTGTATGAAGAGGAGCATTGTTCTTCTTTGTTGTCTCAAGACATCCTATGTCCTCAGAATTCACCTAATTCTAGCAGTTCATCAAGATATTTCTCAAAATACAGATAATTCCTTGGTGAAAATCTAAAAATAATAAAACTTTCATCTTCCTGTCATAAGAAGTGACAGTATTCCAACTGAATTAACTTAAGGAGAATGAATAAACCCTTAGAAGTCAGTATTAAGTCAGAGCAGAATCTCCCAGAATGTCAGAGAGCAAAGAGTGGTCAGCTCCTGAAGGACAGGAACAAGGAACTGAAATGCAGTCAAGAGACCATGTTCTCTTGGTCTTTTCTTGCTTTTCTGAGGCCACGTGTCTCTTGTATTTTGTTCTGTGTTCTCACTTGGTCATTTCCCTCAGTGTTGTAGGCTGTGCTTCTTCTTCGGGTATATGACTGACTCACACCTCCCAAATTCATGAAAGTGATTTATAGGCACACAGATTGTTCTTTCTAAATCTCTAAGAGAGAGAATCTGCTTGACAGCCTTGGATCTGATGCCCATGAAGCATGAGAGGTAGAGTGTCACTTATAAAACATGAAGGGTGCTGAGAACCTACTGCTGAAGGTAGGTGAGAGACAGTTTTTAAAGAAGAAGATGAGCTGTAGGTTCATTCTCAAAATAGGAGTCAATTTCAGACTAAAATCCTAAATGATTACAATAAATAATTTGATCTCCAGGCATTATTCCAGTAAGGCATTGCTATAAGCTATCCATTAAAGAACAGAGCATGACTGCATAATGGGGAATCCTGCAAGATGGGAGAAAAATAACATTGATTTCTACTACTTTGCCATACAAGGTGGAGCATCATTAAAGAAAACAAACTGAAAATAGGCCAAGAGGAAAGAGTTTAGGGCAAAAATGGAATTGGGTTGCAGACATAAATTAATTGTATTCTCACTGTGAGGAATCAAGGGAATGACTTTCTCCTCCATGTACCACATGTCCTAGGGGATCATGGCTCAAGCAGGAAGTGTAGAGTCAAAAGAATGAAAATACAGGGGTGAGGAGAGGCAGAGGGTGGAAGTGGAAGGCTTCTGGAAGCCTCATGAAGATCTTGAGTTTTCTGTCACCTCTGGGTGTCACCAGAAAAGGAACCAAGCATTGGTTGAAGGTAAGGAAAGATTTATTTATAGTACTTAACTACTTATCAAAACAACCAGAGTTGTGACAATTTGTGTTTTTAAAACCAGGAGACATTCTCTCTTTTTCTGAATCAGTGGAAGCCACAGAGGCTAAAGTTGAATCAGGAGCACTTCACAAATCCCGTCCACCCATCCACCTGTCCACCCTGTGTGAGTTGGTATTAAATGCCTCTTCACAAATGAAGTTATAAGTCTCAATTCTCAGATTTTGGAGGCCAAAACTCATACATCTCTCTCAGACTTCTTTTACTGTTGGTGAATGCAGTTTTTAGTAATGTCCCAGAGTTTCTAACAAAACACATTTAATTTTTATAGCAAATAAAGACCAGTGAACACTAAGAAAATCAAGTAGTTCTCATTTTACTCCATCAGGGTTTCTTCCTGGATGGTTTGAGCTTGAATGTTCTTTGAGCTCAGGTCACATGAAGACATTATCGTCACCTCATTGTTCAAAGCACCTGGCTCTGGAACCTGGAGTGTGCGCAATTGCTGAATGACAAACCCCATAAGCACTGGCCTGTCTTGCCTAATTATACAGCTGTCACTGTGCACTGGGCAATTTTTCTTTCCGTAGTCTCCTCCCCTCTGCCCGACTTGAAACCACACAATAAAGAGAAGAATCCACAGACCTCTGTATGAGGGCTTTTAATGCAGCCACAGTGCAATCAAAGTATCAGGCGGCAGGAGTGGCAGAAACTGTTTCTAGAGGTTGGTTGACCCATGTATTGCAGTTCGTCTGGGTGGGGCTGCTGCTCATCAGGGCCACTGTGAAAATGGTGCCCACCCTGGCTCTATTTCTAGTGTGTTCCAAGGTCTCCATTCCTAGTTTTGCTCCCTACCTGTTTTAAGTTGGTGGAAAGAACATTGTGAACTTGTGCATTGCATCATGGAGCTGGGCTGGGGTGGTACTCTTCACATATGAAGCTCCAACCCTGAGTCCTTGAGCCCAGTGATGGAAACGCTAGATGGTATGAAGAGAGTTCAAGGCAGTGTGAATCACAGGAGGGCAGTGATTTTTTTAGGGACACACTTAACATCAGCTGTTAATTCATCTTTGGGAATCATTGTAAACATCTTACAATGCTAGTTGCCTCTTTGAAGTTTGCAGCAATCACCCCATGACTGGGTAAAGCCTAAAAAAAAGTCACGAACAGATATATCATGAGGTTCAAGCTTATCAGAACCTGTTCCTCTGGTCAAAAATGATCAGAAGTTAGTAAACTGATCTGAGCTTTTCTGGTACCTTCTCCATTTCCACTGAATTATATACTGTACTCATTATAACCCATACATAAAACAAATTCCTGGCTGGCTCTCTGCACTCTTCTCAAAGATTTGGTGGTAGAAGGTAAGATGGGTGATAGCATTTGCTTCCTGACATTGGTTTTAAAGTACTCCACAAGGTCCTGGATAGCATTATGCATGTATTCTATTTTCTTATATTTTGGCATTATCCATTACCATATTTTGCATACAATAAAATCTCCTTGAACACTTGATATTTAGCACAAGGCACTGTGTTTTATTAAAGTCAGGATGTCAACAGAAATATTGTCCACCTATCCATTGAATATAAACTTATGGGGTTTCTCTTTTGTGCCAGAATTATTACTCAGGTCTGGGAGCTATTAACTTGTAAGAAATTATTCCAATATTAGAAAATGAGTTTGACAGCAATTATATAACATATTATAAATGAATGTGTAGATAATATGGAGAGATGGAGAATAGAAAGTTAAATTTCTTGTGGAAGCAACCCATTTTTAATGCCTTCTCCTTCTGCTTCCCCTTATATTACTTAATTTTATTCTGAAGTTTCATCTCGTGCTACATAAAGTCTGTGAATTCCACAGGTGTCACATATACTTTTCTCCTCTTTTCTTTTATTCCTTAAAAAAGAAAACAAACAAACAAACAAACAAAAAACAAAAAAACTTTTAGCTTGCTAAGAATCACTGCTTTTCTTTCCATCTCTAAGGAATTTGGGTAATTACAATCTTCTCAGCTTCTTTGTTTGAAAAAAATTTTCAGGTTTTAAAATTTATTTTTAAAACAAGAGAATGCATTTCAAGTCACTGTACATATATGGAGCAAAATTTTCCATCTCTCCGGTTGCAAACGAGATAGAGTCACGTCATTCGTGTCTTCATACATGTACCTAGGGTAGTGATGTCCGTCTCGTTCCACCATTTTTGCTACTCCCATTTCACCTCCTCTCCCCCACCTCCTCCCTGCTCCATCCAAAGTTCCTCCATTTCTCTCATGCTCTCCACTCCCACCCCCATTATGCATCAGCATCCACTAATCAAAGAGAACATTTGGCCTTTGTTTTTTGGGGGATTGGCTGAATTCACTTAGCATGATGTTCTACAGTTCCATTCATTTACCTGCAAATGCCATAATTTTATTCTCTTTCATTGCTGAGTAATATTCCATTGTGTATATATACCACAGTTTCTTTATCCAGTCATCTATCAAGGGGCATCTATGTTGCTTCCACGGTTTGGCAATTGTGAATTGTGCTGCTATAAACATTGAAGTGGCTGCATTACTGTAGTATGCTGTTTTTAAGTCTTTAGGGTATAGAACGTGGAGTGGGATAGCTGAGTCAAATGGTGGTTCCATTTCAAATTTTTTAAGGGATCTCCAGAAAATTTCCCAAACATGAAGAATGAATTGGAAAATCTCAGCTTCTTTTGCAGCTTAATGAAGCTGCTTAATACTAAACCTTGGTCAATGAGATGTCAGCAAAACTGAGTGTGTCCTTAGTGTCCTTTAAAGAGAATACGTACACTGTTCCTTGCTCCTGTTTCCATTGTTCCCGTCTCCTGCCTGGAACACAGATTTGATAGATGGAGTTCTGGCAGTCATTTTGGATCATGAACACAGGTACCACTTTCTAGGGATGGCAGAGCAATTATATGAAAAATGTTCCTTATCAGCTCTGGACATTTAACTCTTACAAGTAAACTTTCATGTCATTTAAGTAACCTCATTTTAAATTTCTATAACACAAAAGTGTATCTAATTCTAGCTGTGGCTAGTTTATGTTAACATTTACTGTGGCTAGTTTATGTTAACATTAATATTTAGATATCCCTTCTGTGGAAAAAACCTAGAAAATTTAAAAATTCATGAAAAAAACAAAAGTTTATCAAAGCTGATAGCTGAAAATAGAGCGTTTCAAGTGTCAGAAACCCTGAGGAATTCCTATTGGATTCAATGGAGGTCAAAACAAAAAATTCCCAAGGGTTAATTCTATCTGCAAGGGAGTTTTGTGAGAAGTTGTGGATTCTGGGAACTTACGAACAACTTTAGGGTTTGGAGAGAAACAGACTGAAGACAGAGAAGAGCTTAGGATGATGGAGAGAGCGGCCTTTGGAGCCTCCTTCTCTCAATTGTCAGCAGTCATGAGGCGAGAGTTTGGGGTGGCTGGATGGCTTGAGCCAAGCCCCCAGAGGCACTGCGACAGTGGCTCTGGAAAAGTCATTTCCTGGGGTTGAAATGCTCTTAATGAATGTAGCAGGGAGCTGCCTGGAGAAATCTGACCCACACCTCCACGGATCTGGGCAGTAACGCCAACAGCTAGCTCTGCAAGGTGGCAGCCACTGAGGAGCTGCTTTCTGAGGGGGCGCCGTTTTTCCCCTGATGTGGTGGGGTGCTGCTTGGGGTACCTGGACCTGGGCTTCAGGGCATTGGAAGCCGAAGGACAGCAAAGGTGGCAGAGGAGTCTTTGTTTGAATCATTCCTGCGCTTGGCAGGGTTCCCCTACAACTGATCTCACCCTGGATAGCAGCTGCACCAGAAATTAGTATAATTCCTTTATGCTGAACTCCCAGCCCCAACCCCGTCAGGATTTCCAGATGCCATCTCTTCCTATGGCCTTCATGTTGGCCATTGGTATTGTCCATGTCACAAGCGGCATATGTAATTAATAATTACTCGGAGGTGGATTATCTTTAAATGCAAGTGTATGTTCAATCACAACAATCATCAAATATAATTATTTAATGCAAAAAAGGTAGTGGGTGTGCTGGAGCACCCCAACTAGCATTTGATGGACACTAATTAAACACTATAGGTAAGTTACACTATCCTAGGGCAATTAAGCACTACCTGCAATTCACACAGTCCTAGGGCAACTAAACATTACAATTAATTCATACAATCCTAAGGCAACCATGAGCCCCAAAGTACCTTCAATGCCAGGTGACTTCTCTTAGCCAAAGAGCAGACCTTGTCCTTGTCTGGTGGTTCTCTTCAGCCGATGGCTAGATGTCAGGGAATGGTGGAGCTGATCCAGGGACGAACAGCAAGGTGGCTGGTCTCACTGATGTCCTTGGAGCAAGCCCAAAATGTGGCAGGCAAGCAGTTTAAAAGCAGTTCCAAGTTGGTGGTGTGAGCTAAGTTGGAGGTGTGGACTGGTGATTGGTTATACCCAGTAAAAGCCAAGGTCCATTGGTTATGTCCACTGAGATAGAATGATTGTAACTGGGCCTTTCTTTGTGCATGTGCATGGGCTGAGCTCCCTATCAATTGTAACCAGTAGGCCTGCTGTTAGGTGACCCTTACTGCACCTTATCGATTACATGGGCTGAGCTCCCTATCAATTGTAGGCCTATGGTTACAATCGAGCCCTTGCAGCCCTCGATTGCATGAGCCGAGCTCTCTATTAATTGTGGGCCTATGGTTAGGTGTCCCTTACAGCCCCCATCAATTGCAAGCAGGCAAGACTAAGCAAGTCAATGGCTGCTCTTCCTTATGGCCAGCAACGCAGTTGGTCCCTGGCATGTCCAGGCATGTCCATGGCATATGCTCGTTATAGCCCACCACCTTAAGATCAAAACAAAAGCCATGAAGATCCTCCCACCCCATGTCCCAGGGACTTATTGGTGTTGGGTAGATGTTTTAGGGAAAAAAGAATCCTGTCAATAATTCTGAATCATAAAGAAATGAGCATACAGTTTAAATAAGCTGAAGAACAACATATTGTGTGTTCCTATGTTATAAATTTAAATTTTATTTTTTATCAATGTAATAGACTTAGTTCTAGTTTTAAAAGTCAACCGAAAGACTTCATAATGCCCATTTCTTTTTCCTCATCCCTGACTTTTTTTCCTTTGAGACTTGTAACTTTTATGGATACTTGTATATTTCACTAATACATCATTCTGCTATTTTGGCAGGGGAGTTAGATATTTACCATGTAGTGATACTGCCAGTTACTGATGATGAGTTCTGTTTCCTCATATGCTAAAGTATAACATTACAGAGGCACAATGAGGGAAGCATTTAAGCAGGGTTTATTTAAAAAGGGGTAACATAGACTTCTCCTGGGAGGAAGAAGGGGCCATAGCTGATATCCTGGAATCCACAGAAGTGAGAGTGTTTTGCCTTTTTATATGTCCTAGGCTTCCTTTGTTCTCCTGCTCTCTTCCCCTTATCTCTCTCCTTCCTGTGACTAGGCCCAGGAGATGCTCTGGTGGGATGGCCAAAGGTGAAAAACAGAAGGACGGAGAGGGGGCCAAGGTGGAGTGGTCTGGGCAGGAAGGGGGCATAATTAATAATTCCCTATAGGGAGGGACAATCCCTGGGACAGGTTACCTTAGCAACAGGTTGGAGCAGGGGCAGGTTATCTTGATAAGGGTGGAGGAAAGGCTCTGAAGGCATTAGCATTTCAATCCCTCTCCAACTTCCCAGACTCACTCAAATTGGCCTCCTTGATCTGATGTGACTCGATTTACCTAACTATACTGACTGCCTGTCTTGTTCTGGCTTCAGTAGGACATAGATTCCTTCCTGTATGTTTTGCAATTATATTTGCATTTCCCCAAAATTTGTAAGTTGAAATCCTTGCCCCCAGGGGGATGGTACTAGGAGGTAGGGCTTGGTAGGTGATTAGATCTTGGGAGTGCAGCCCTGAGGGCTGGGTTGGTATCTTTATGGAAGAGACTGGGTATGCTCTCTTCTTTTTACCACAAGGGAACATAAGGGTGTTGTCTGCATGCTGAAGTAGAGCACTCACCAGACACCATCCATGCTGGGCACCTTGACCTTGGACATTTCATCCTCCAGAGCTATGAGAAATAAATGTGCATTAAGCCACTCATTGCTTTATTATAGCAGCCTGATCTAAGACACCCCATATCAATACTTTGCCAATAATCAGTATTTACATTATTATGATTACTGGAAAGTAATGCTCACAATTGAACCACATTTCTATCATTTTCTGGTTTTCTTCTGGGCCTTCTGCACAGTTGTAAGCCTGGACTCTCCCTTCACATTTTTCTAGGATTCTCTTAGTCTCTAAGTCTGTGGGACCTCCAGGTCTTAATTTTCACTCTTCTTCATGTGTGGTTTTGCTTTAATGGAGCACACATACAAATGCTTCTTCCCAAAAGGAGCATGGTAGGAGAATGTTTTGAGACCCACCTGCATATATTTGCCTGAAAATATCCTAATTCTACTTTGACATCTTGTTTAGAATTTGGTTGGAATCCAGATTGTGATTTGGAAACCATTGTTGACAGAATGTAGGCCTTGCTCCTTGGGTATTCAGTTCCCAGTGTTTCTGTCAAATGGTCTTCTCAAAGACATACCTTTTGTGGGTGTATTCATTATGCTGAACATATGGGCCTTTGTGATCCAGGAACCCATTTCTTTTAGATATGATAAATTTTATTGTATTCATCTTTGATAATTTCTTGTTCTTCATTATCTTGAAAGTATCTTCTTTCTGGAATTCCTATTGTCTCCTGAAGCCCTTCTCTCATTTTATTAAATTTTCTTCTCCAATTTTCCATCCTTTCTTCAGTGCCTGGTTTATTTTATGGAGATTTCTGGAGATTCCATTTTTTTAAAATAACATTTTTATTTCATTGTTCTCTGAAAGTTGCTTATAAAAATAGCATCACATTATTTCATGATGCAAAAACTTCTCTTATTACTTTGAGACTATTCATGCTGTTTTTTAAAAAAACATTTTAATCTTTTTCTGCTTGCAGCATTGTCCTCATTTCTTCCAGGGCTATCTACCTTGTATATTTGGCCAGTCATTCCTTTTAGGAGCTTTTCTCAAGTGTGTGGTAGGCCTTTTAGAAGCATTTCTCAAGTGTGTGCTGTATGTCCCTATTTAAAATCAAGTCTAGCACTCCCCCTTGGGGGAGCACAGCCTGTCAACTGGTGTCCTAGTGACGGGATCTGAAGGTCATTTTTCAGGAGCAATTTTCCAAAGAGGAAGCTCCAGTCTCCCACTGTGGGTAATGGTGGTAGGGTGGGGTCTCTTAGCTCAATATGCATCGTTTGCCTGGATTGGCAGCCCACTTGCAGAGTATCTCACCTTCACCTGTGTAAAGACTAGACGACCAGAAGGAGATGGATTAAGCCACTGGGCAAGACTTTATTGGAATACACGCTCTGGGGCCGAATGTTCCCGTCCATCAGAGTGTGTCTGGGAGAATGGCGCTGGGGCTCCTGTGCACAGAGAATTTCAAGAAAGCCCGGTCAGGAAGGGGAGGGCTTGGGGGCAGGGAGAGAAGGTCAGAGTCCTTCCTGGATAGGTCAGGAAAACCCGCTGATTGACAGGAGGCGTGTCTACTGGTGGCTTCAGCGTTTGGCTGGCCGCTCCTGCAGCTGCTGACCGGTTCCCCTAATTGGACGGCCTGGACCCTGACCCGACCTAACAAGCTGTAGTCCCACAACTCTGTGTTTTTGCTAATCCTTTCTGCAGGGGGTCATTTCCCTGAGAAGGGTCTTGTAGTTTAGGGTAGAATTCTTGTCTGGATGTAGGTGCTGTCAATAGAAATCCTTTAAAAGATTTTTAACCATTTCTTCTTTTCTAGCCCTACCTGGCAACTCTCCTTTCAGAAGTACCTTAGATAATCCACGTACAATTTTCTAAGCTTATATGATGCCAGTTATCCTGCTGGCTCATTTTGTTCTTTTTCTTTGATTTTAGAGTTCAGCTTTTTGAGTACTCACAGCTAGGATCCCACTGCTCATAGACAAAGGTATATTTAAAAAATGTTATTGAGGGAAACAGAAATATAGTTTCTACACTATTTTGTGGTCTTATGCATATTGGAAAAATATGGGTTCTATAAAATAAAATCTGTAATATGAAATGATAATACAATAAACAGATTTGAAATTGGAAACTGGAGAAGCAGGCAGAAATTTAAAATGAGTTTAGCTAAGAAAGAACTTTTCAAAGTAAATGTTTAAGAACAGAGTCTAAAATGCAACAGGAGTAGAAATAATACCATAATAAATCAAATCAAGCATATAGAATATAGTTGATAAAAATTCTCTCTCAGGACACAGAGGTAAATGGCAAAGAAATAAGAACAACCATTGCTGAGTTAAGTCATGTGGAGGAGATATTCCTGAGCTCCTGCTTGAAGAGGATGGGTGTTAGGAAGGGTATCAGAAAAAAAAAAGAGAGGCAGTGTTTGGAAGAATTAAATGACCCATGGCCAGTGTAGGAGCACTCTTCATACCTTCCAGCCCCTCCCTTCCATCTTTCCCCATTCTATGCTAATAGACTGTGCTCTTGCCAAAGTGCACCCCTTTGTTTGTGACCTTTGGACCTGATTAGTCCAAGAGTGCATATAAGCTTCTGTAGTTTCTGGAATAAACTGTGTTTTCTGCTCCTCGCCCTGGTGTCCCTGCTTCTTGTCCTGGGTGTCTCTGTGTCTCACTGGGACAGAGCAGATTTTTGCCTACACCCTGGGTCCTGGGGAATTTCGCTCCATGGATCGCCACCGTCCACAGAGACTCCATATCGCCTTCCCCAGGGACCCCTTCTTCTCTTCGTCTCTCTGGACCCCAACTCATCGAGAAGCCACGTGGCCCTCCCCTGCCTTTTATTAAAACGATAGGCCAGGCTACAAAAAAAAAAAAAAGTTCTGGTTTTGTAAACTGGATGAATTCAGCATATCCAAGAAAAGATTAATAAAAATAGCTCAATAAATAGACATGCTGATTATTTAATAATCAAGGTTCGAGGAGAAAAAACAATCTTATGTGCATCTAAGCAGAAAAGACTGGTCATCCACAAAACAAAAAAACAAAACAAACATCCAGCTTCAGATCTTCTCCCTGTCAGAGAAATACCAAAAGGCTCTGGAGAGATTGCCCCAGAGTTTTGAAAGGTTTAAAAGATTATAACCAAAGTAGCCAGGCGCGGTGGCGCAAGCCTGTAATCTCAGCACTTAGGGAGGCTGAGACAGGAGAATCGCGAGTTCAAAGCCAGCCTCAGCAACGGGGAGGCACTAAGCAACTCAGTGAGACCCTGTCTCTACATAAAAACATAAAATAGGGCTGGGGATGTGGATCAGTGTTTGAATGCCCTTGAGTGCAATCTCCAGTACCAAAAAAAAAAAAAGATTATAACCAAAGTTTTGTATTCTATGCCTAAGTTTTATTCACTTACAAATGCAATAGAAATACTTTATTGGAAATACAATAATCAATGCATAAAGTAAATGTACATTTTTTAAAAAGAAATACACCTGAAGATTTTCTAATTACTTTGAGATGAGTCATGTACACACTCTCAAGAACAGGGAAGTAATTAAATATGGAAAGATGAGGGCTACCATTGTAAAAACAGAAATCTTAATAATTGTAAATTGAAGGAAACAGGAAATGTTAATAATTCTCAAAAACATGCACATTTTAAAGTAAGAATGATTATTTGAAAGGAAGGAGTAGACCTCAAATTCTGGACTATATCATAAAAACTGAGAGGAGAAAGAAGCAAAAGTTGTAATTTTACAAAAGTCACAAGAGATCTGTTTCTATCCAAAGTTAATTAGAGGGAATAAAGTTTTAGACATCCTTGAAAAATGTAATGATAATTAAGACTTAATTTATTATAAATAACTAGAGAGAAGAGAGGAAGAATTAAAAACACAGAAAACAAAGAATGACAAAGGAAGACTGCAGGGAAATGGTAGCTTTTAGGAATTTTTTTCTTTTAGCAAACTTGTTCAGTTCAGATTAGTATAAATAGGTTAAGCAAAGATATCAGGCAACATTAAAACAGCATAAAGTTGACAGGGTGGCTCAGTGGTAGAGTGCTTGCCTAGCATCACCACAACACAAAACCACAAAAAATCCAGTATAGCATTATTTTTTGCTATATCAAAGAAATTAAAAAAGGAAAAATAATAAAAGTTTGTGCCAAATTATCTTGAGTGAGTTCAGACATAATAAGAAATTAACTCAAGTAATAATAAATAGGACAAAGAAAGCCAAGGTGAATACTTGAAATTTTAATCCACAAGACTTTTATAATAGGTTCTAGAAATATCATGAAATAGATAATGCAGGAAATGCAAGAAAACCAAGGGAAAATGGTGAGATCCAATAGTGCTTAGAACCTTTATAAGGATCTCCTCTGACTTGACACATGGAGCAGGCTAAATAAATAAATAAATATCCAAGTAATATATTGGACAGTGTTGGTGTATATTTAACTTTACACTCTGTGAGCAGGGAGATGGCATAACCCTACACTTCATTCTTGCATACCAGGTTTGCAGTCTCAGAAAGTTTAAGTGGCCAGAGCAGAATGTTAATTTCACTTCAACAGCCATCCTCGTCACATCTGGAATTTTACCTTGTCTTAACTTTTATCTTTCACTCTCTCAGCTCACCACTGAGGCCTGTGTAATGATTGGTAGATTGACTTGTTAATCCAAGAAGTGATTCTTTGGAAAAACTGTAAAGCCAGATGACCAAAAGGAGGCGAATTAAAACTGCTGGGCAAGGCTTTATTGGAAATACA
>PVHX01019200.1:0-35028 GCA_004024805.1 Geosciurus inauris | reverse complement strand
CAGCCACTGGGGAGCGCAAATTCAGGGTAGGAGACGCACCACAGACGCCGGCCGAGACAGCTCAACACAAAAGCGGCTTAGGTCCACCCCAGTTCCGTTCCAGAGTTTCTGAGGAACAGCAAAAGCAGCGGAGGGCGCAGATCTGCTAAAAGGAACTTCCATGGGGGCCCAGACAACAGGAGATCAGAGACTGCTACCCCGAGCCTCTGGCGAGCCTAGTCTAAGGGGGACATTGGACAGCAACTCTGTATAATCTTTGACGCACGGCTTCGCCAGCGACCCAGAATTTCACCAGGTTGTGAAACCCACACCCAAGACACCAGCGGGGAAAGTCCAGCAAGCAACGAACAACGCCACCTACTGGAGGTGAAAGGAAACATACCTGTTTGTTCACATTGAGACTCTTTCTTGTTTTTTTTTTACAATATCTTTATTTTATTTATTTTTATGTGGTGCTGAGGATCGAACCCAGCGACGCACACATGCGAGGCAGGCGCTCTACCACTGAGCCACAATCCCAGCCCCTGTTGTTTTTTCTTTTTTTCTCTTTTTTCTTCTACTTTCACTTTTCACTTTATCCTTTATCTTTTCTCCTAATATTCTATTATATATCTATTCTCACTTTTCACTTTATCCTTTATCTTTTTCTCCTAATATTTCTATTGTTTAATCTTTTTGTTTTATTTCTCTGTTCTTTCCTTTCTTTCTCTATCCTCCCCTCTTTTCTCTCCCACTCTTCTCCTACCCTCTAATCCCCAACAGTTGTGAATCCAAAGATTTGTTTTACAGTGGGATATAGTAGATTGGGATTTCTGAACCGAATACTGGAGGGGTACTAGATAGTCCTGTATCTCCCACTTACATATGTTTTATTTTTCTTGCTATCATCTCTCCTTTCTGTACTCTTCATCTCATCCTCCCTATCGGTCCTCCCCAACTCACTGTTGCCCTCTCTAGTAATAGCCAGCCTCTCTTGGATTCCTTTTTCATGCTTTCTAAGATCTAATAACCGTATCCTCACTTCCTACTACCCCAATACTCTATCCTACACCCCACCATCCACTGTCCCTAGCCCACCAATAGGAACTATAGACCCTTGTGCAAACTCATTGGCTACATAGTAGATTGTAAAAGAACTCATAATTGGTGTATATCGTGACTAATCTGTAAATGTATTTGGGAGCTGTTAGGAGCTACTTGGTTTGAATCTATATATTCCTTGTATTGCGATCAACCAATATTGATCCCCCCTATAAAAGAGTGGTATTGAAACCCTGCAGGGAATCTATACACATATAGGTGTAAAAACTGTAACAACTTGGATCAACAGAGAAAGAAAGACACACAAACATAATGAAAAAACAAGGGAAGAAAATGACTCAAACAAAGATTCTTCAATATTAGAATCCATGGTCAGTACAGCAGAAGAAATGACAGAACATGAATTCAGGATGTACATAATTAAAATGTTCTGTGACCTAAAGAATGATATAAGAGAGCAAGCCCAGTCAGCAAAGGACCATTTCAATAAAGAGATACACAGGCAAATACAGGAAGTAAAAGATCACTTCGATAAAGAGATGCATAGACAAATACAGGAAGTAAAAGGTCACTTCAATAAGGAGATAGCGAATCTGAAAAGGAACCAAACAGAAATCCTTGAAATGAAAGAAACAATAAACCTAATCAAAAACTCAATGGAGAGTATCACCAACAGATTAGACCATTTGGAAAACAGAACCTCAGACAATGAAGATAAAATATTTAACTTTGAGAACAGAGTTGACCACACAGTGAAGATGGTAAGAAACCATGAACAAAACATCCAATATCTATGGGATCACATCAAAAGACCAAACTTAAGAATTTTGGGGATAGAGGAAGGCATAGAATTCCAAACCAAAGGAATGAACAACCTATTCAATGAAATAATATCAGAAAACTTTCCAAATATGAAGAATAAATTGGATAATCAAATTCAAGAGGCATACAGGACACCAAATGTTCAAAATCACAACAGACCTACTCCAAGACACATCATAATGAAAATGCCTAACATTCAGATCAAGGAGAGAATCCTAAAAGCCACAAGAGAAAGGAAACAGATTACATATAGAGGGAAGCCAATTAGGATCACTGCAGACTTCTCAACCCAGACCCTGAGAGCAAGAAGATCATGGCAAAGCATATACCAAGCGCTAAAAGACAGTGGTTGCCAACCAAGAATCTTATATCCAGCAAAATTAAGTTTTAGACTTGATGACAAAATAAAAACCTTCCAAGATAAACAAAAATTAAAAGAATTCATAGCAAGAAAGCCGGCACTACAGAACATTCTTGGTAAAATATTCCATGAGGAGGAAATGATAAAGAACAATGAAAACCTGCAGAGGGAGGAGCAACACTAAAGGCCAATCAAAAGAGAAACCAAGTCAAGTTAAAAACCAAGAATAAACCAAAATGTCTGGAAATACAAACCATGTCTCCATAGTAACATTGAATGTCAATGGCCTAAACTCAGCAATTAAGAGACACAGACTGGCAGATTGGATTTTAAAAAAAGATCCAACAATATGCTATCTCCAAAAGACTCATCTCATGGAAAGAGATTCTCACAGATTGAAGGTGAAAGAATAGAAAAAAATTTATCACTCACATGGACAATGTAAACAAGCAGGAGTTTCCATCCTCGTCTCAGATAAAGTAGACTTCAAACCAAAATTAGTGAAAAAGGATAAAGAAGGTCATTTCATACTGCTTAAGAGAATCATACATCAACAAGACATAACAATCTTAAATATCTATGCCCCAAACAATGGGGCAGCCATGTTCGTCAAACAAACCCTTCTCAAATTCAAAAACCAAATAGGTCCCAACACAATAGTGCTGGGGGACTTTAACACAACTCTCTCACCACTGGACAGATTTTCTAAACAAAAACTAAACAAAGAATCTACAAGACTTAATAGAACAATCAATGATCTGGACTTAACAGATATATATAGAATATTCCATCCTTCAACAAGCAAATACACGTTTTTCTCAGCAGCGCATGGTTCCTTCTCCAAAAGAGATCATATGCTATGCCACAAAGCAAGTCTTAGTAAATACAAAAAAATAGATATACTACCCTGCATTCTATCTGACCATAATGGACTGAAACTTGAAATCAATGACAACTTTAAAAAAAGAAGCCACTATAACACCTGGAGACTCAATAATGTGCTGTTGAACAATGCATGGGTAACTGAAGACATCAGGGAAGAGATTAAAAAAATCTTGGAAGTAAATGAGAACTCTGATACAACATACCAAAATCTCTGGGACACTATGAAGGCAGTGCTAAGAGGAAAGTTCATTGCACTAAGCTCATATATTCAAAGAGCTAAAAATCAGCAAATCAATGAGTTGACGCTACAACTCAAAGCCCTAGAAAAAGAAGAACAAAGCAACACCAAAAGAAGCATAAGACAGGAAATGATTAGAATTAGAGCTGAAATCAATGAAATTGAAACTCAAGAAACAATCCAAAAAATTGATAAAACAAAAAGCTGGTTCTTCGAAAAAATAAACAAAATTGACAAACCCTTAGCCACCTAACAAAAAGAAGGAGAGAGAAAACCCAAATTACCAAAATTTGTGATGAAAAAGGAAATATCATGACAGACCCTGCTGAAATACAGAGGATAATCAGAAACTATTTTGAAAACTTATATTCCAGTAAAATAGAAAACCCTGAAGACACCAACAAATTCCTAGACACATATGACCTACCCAAACTGAACCAGGAGGCCATTCATGACTTAAACAGATCAATTACATGCAAGGAAATAGAAGAGGCCATCAAGAGCCTTCCAACCAAGAAAAGCCCCGGACCAGATGGTTTCTCAGCCGAGTTCTACAAGACCTACAAAGAAGAACTGACTCCACTACTCCTCAAATTATTCCATGAAATAGAAAGAGAAGGAACCCTTCCAAATTCATTCTATGAGGCTAGTATCACCTTGATTCCAAAACCAGACAGAGACACATCAAAAAAGGAAAATTTCAGACCAATATCCCTGATGAATACAGATGCAAAAATTCTCAATAAAATTTTGGCAAAGCACATTAAAAAAATAGTACACTATGATCAAGTGGGGTTCATTCCAGGGATGCAAGGTTGGTTCAACATACAGAAATCAATACACGTAATCCATCACATCAACAGACTTAAAGATAAGAATCACATGATTCTATCAATTGATGCAGAGAAAGCATTCGACAAAATACAGTACCCTTTCATGTTCAAAACACTAGAGAAACTAGGGATAGCAGGAACATACCTCAACATGGTTAAAGCAATATATGCTCAGCCAAAGGCCAACATCATCCTAAACAGAGAAAAATTGGAAGCATTCCCTCTAAAAACGGGAACAAGACAGGGATGCCCTCTCTCACCACTCTTATTCAATATAGTCCTATAAACTCTAGCCAGAGCAATCAGACAGATGAAGAAAATTAAAGGGATACGAATAGGAAAAGAAGAACTCAAACTATCATTATTTGCAGACGACATGATCCTATACTTAGAGGATCCAAAAAGTTCCACCAGAAAACTTCTAGAACTGACAAATGAATTCAGCAAAGTTGCAGGATATAAAATCAATATCCATAAATCAAATGCATTTCTATACATCAGTAATGAGTCCTCTGAAAGAGAATTCAGAAAAACCACTCCATTCGCAATAGCCTCCAAAAAAATAAAATACCTGGGAATCCATCTAATAAGAGTGGTGAAAGACCTCTACAACAAAAATTACAAGACCCTAAAGAAAGAAATTGAAGAAGATCTTAGAAGATGGAAAGACCTCCCATGTTCCTGGATAGGCAGAATCAATATAATTAAAATGGCCATACTACCCAAAGCATTATACAGATTCAATGCAATCCCAATTAAAATCCCAAAGGCCTTTCTTATAGAAATAGAAAAGGCAATCATGAAATTCATTTGGAAAAATAAGAGACCCAGAATAGCCATAGCTATCCTGAGCAAGAAGAGTGAAGCAGGAGGCATCACAATACCAGACCTTAAACTCTACTACAAAGCAATAGTAACAAAAACAGCATGGTACTGGCACCAAAATAGACATGTAGACCAATGGTACAGAATAGAAGACACAGAGAGTAATGCACATAAATACAAATATCTCATACTAGACAAAGGTGCCAAAAACATTCATTGGAGGAAAGATAGCCTCTTCAACAAATGGTGCTGGGAAAACTGGAAATCCATTTGCAGCAAAATGAAACTTAACCCCTATCTCTTACCATGCACAAAAATCAACTCGAAGTGAGTCAAAGACTTAGGAATTAGACCAGAGACCCTGCAGCTAATTGAGGAGAAAATAGGCCCAAATCTCCATCACGTTGGATTAGGCCCCGAATTCCTTAACAAGACTCCTATATCACAAGAAATAAAAGGAAGAATCAATAAACGGGATGGTCTTAAACTAAAAAGCATCTTCTCAGCAAAAGAAACTATCAAGGAGGTGAACAGAAAGCCTACATTCTGGGAGCAAATTTTTGCCACACGCACATCAGATAGAGCACTTATCTCCAGGATATATAAAGAACTCAAAAAACTTAACACCAAAAAAACAAACAACAACCCAATCAATAAATGGGCTAAAGAGCTGAATAGAAACCTCTCAGAAGAAGATATACAATCAATAAATATATATATGAAGAAATGTTATCATCTCTAGCCATTAGAGAAATGCAAATCAAAACTACCCTCAGATTTCATCTCACACCAGTCAGAATGGCAGCTATCCAAAACACCAGCAACAATAAGTGCTGGCAAGGATGCGGTGAAAAAGGTACACTCAAACATTGCTGGTGGGACTGCAAATTTGTGCAACCAATCTGGAAAGCAGTTTGGAGATTTCTTAAAAAACCTGGAATGGAACCACCATTCGATCCAGCTATCCCACTCCTTGGCCTATACCCTAAAGATTTAAAAACAGCACACTACAATAAAGCAGTCACCTCAATGTTTATAGCGGCACAATTCACAATTGCAAAACTATGGAAGCAACCCAGATGCCCTTCAATAGATGAATGGATAAAGAAACTGTGGTACACATACACAATGGAATATTACTCAGCAATAAAAGAAAATAAAATTATGGCATTTGCAGGCAAATGGATGGAATTGGAGAATATTATGCTTAGTGAAGTAAGCCAATCCCAAAAAACCAAATGCCAAATGTTCTCTCTGATCAGTGGATGAGGATTCATAAGGGGGGTGGGAATAGGAAACATAGGAGAAATGCAGGAACTCTGGATGTGGCAGGGGGGAGGTGGGAGGAAGTAAGGGGAATGGGTATAGTAACGATGGTTGATTGGGATGGTCATTACTACCCTTGGTGCATGTACAAAGACACAAATGGTGTGACTCTATCTGGTTTGCAACCAGAGAAATGGAAAAAATGAGCTCTGTTTATGCACTATGACTTGAAATGCATTTAAATAAAATAATTAAATTTTTTAAAAAATGTGAGAATTTTACTATGGTTTTATTTTCCAGAAAAGGCACTGAGTAATAATTAAAGAATATTTTCAGTGTATTTTCTTAAACTTTATCCTATGTTCCAAGGAAGAAAAAGTCCATTCACTTGGACTCCTGGAAATCTCAAGTCTGTCCTATTCTGAACCTTCTCTAATATACACTTCAATCTCTGCAAATATTTCCTTCACTACACATAACCATCACACTGAATTTATCCATATACTTATCTCCCTCCTCCATTTATCTAAATCAAATGTCAGTAGAACTTAAATAGGTAACAAATGAGGAATTATGCTGCCAAATGTGAGGAAACTGTTAACTTCTATCTCTTCCCTTCTTGAATTATACAATCCCTCTTCTTTCTTCTTTGCACTTTTGATAAAATACAAAAATAGAAAAATAACACTTCATGTTCTTTTTAAATCTACTTAAGAAAAAAATGCAAGCTCACTAATGGATTTAATTAACATCAAATTCAACGTCTGGAACTAGCAGGAAAGAGTGAAGACATACCACATCAAGGGAATAAGCAAGTATTACTTATCTTATCTAGGAACACATGGCTATCTTCTGGAAAGATTACCACGTTTCTACTTTTTTAAGAGGAACCAGAAAATTGCATTTTGATATGATATTTCCCAATTGTTAAATTTGACAACTCACTCAAAAATCTTTAAAGACACTGTGTAAGCCAAAAATCCACCCACATAATTCATTCAGTTCAAGAAGATTATCAATTTTCAACCTCCGGTCTAAGCTCAGAGACACAGTTACCAAGCTTAGTCCACCTTTATACTATAAACTCCATGTTCATCACACCTGAAAGGAACCTAGCTAGAATTTAGTTGGACTTTGGGCAAATATTTTGGCAAACAATGGATGGATTCTGCAGTCAAATTAATAATGGTACTTTTCTTTATATACAGACCACAATCTCTCTACATGCCTGTTTACCTGCCTATTGGATAACAAAAATTATACCTCTTCTAATTTTAATTATCTATGGATTTTAAAATAAGTTATTTAATACCACCTTCTTTAAATTGTTCTATTCATTTCCTCTCCTAACATGTCCTTAATTATATCACGTCTTCAATACTGCCTCTCCATTTTAATTTGTTTCTCCTTTCTAACATAATAATTTCATGGACTGGATTGCTTGCTCTGTGTTCATCTGTTCTTTTCCACTATATCATCTTAGGTCTGAAAAATACATAGCAAGACCACAGCAAATATGGAGAAATCACAAATTGCTAATAACATTTATGCATCTGATTAAGGAATAAGCCAAAAATATTATAGTGGACAAGAAAGATTACATTGCTAACAGAAACAAAGTCCTAAAATTAAAATTACCAAGAAAGTGGTGAGTATGAAGTAGGGTACAGGCCAACTGGTGCTATCCAATATTCTAACATTTTGGGGAACAATAACAATAGGAAAAATGAAAATAGGATAAAAGCCCAAATTTAAATCTATTCTTCTTAACAGCCAAAAAAATTATACTGTACAGGAATGGCAGTACACTTTGAAGTTGGCTGAAGTACTATCAGAAAGTTAGTCTTATTTAAACTAAAAATCCAATTTAAGCTTAAAACTCTAGTAAGAAAGCACAGTTTAATGGGGTTTATATTTACATTTTTATTTCATTAAATAGAAATACTGTTCAATGAGGGAAAAGGAGATTCAAGCAGAAGTTCCAAGATGGATATGCAAGATGTCATTTTGTTGAAATCATTAATAATGTTCTTAACTAACTCTTGTCATAAAGGAAAAAAACACAGTTGTTATTTAAAGATTCTCAGGCACCACTTTCCAAGCAATAAAAATACATAAGGTTAACAGATACCCATAAAAGTAGCTAAAAATATAAAATAATCTTAAACATACAATAAATGGAAAAGAAAAACTGTTATTTTGCCTATACAACATGCACTCACAGCACTTACCTTTAGCAGAAATATAAAGCAAAACAATTTATTTAAAAGAAAAAGAGGAAAAATTCAATATATGAACCAATTTCAAGGACAGGCTGAAAGATGAAGAACATTCAAAATCCCATTTTCTTAACATACCTGTGGGCATCAGTTGGTGACAGCACCAAAGTGCTATCTTCGCCAGAAGAAAGTTTCCATGATTCACTTAATTTGTGTTCACTTGTTCCCAGCTCACCCACTACCCACTGGGGTAACCTCTCTGGGCTTGAACCTTTTGTTTGTGCTGGATTCGGCTCATCAAAATAGATGGACTGATTTTTAAAAATTAGAGAAGGTATTGTTTCAAAATGTACTATAAACAAATACTTAAAATTTCCATCAAGTTTCAATTTTGGTAACAGTCTTTCAAATACTCAACATAAAATTCATTACATATAAATATATAAAAAGTATCACAATGCACACAACAAATTACAAAGTGTTAAATAAAATGGGTAACATCTTTACATTTCAGTTATGCTCTGCTGTATAAAAAATCTGAGAAACAACAACAGAAAAATCTGATAATTATATAACAAAAGTTATGAAGAGTTAAATGGAAAGTTATTTTTAAATCACGTGCTACCCTATTTCTTTCTGTGACCATTGACTATTTTGTGCACACCTGCACACACTCAGCGGGCAGAAAAACCACAATCAATACAAAATTAAATCAATACAGAAATTAAAATTAGGAATCCCTTAATGAGGTGTGAGCAAAAGAGTGAGAGACCTGGGACTTAGTTCTGGCCACACTACTAACTGGTTGGTTCCCCGGCCTTCTCATATTTTATTTCTAAAATAAAGATCTCCCTTATGACTCTAAGAAATTGAATGTGAATGGGAAAATAGGACACCATACACTGATATCTTAACATCTGAATGTGCTTCATAAAATGTTCTACTCTAGTTGTTGAGAATGACATTAGCACATTTGTTTCTCTTCGAATTAACCAGGCTGCATGACAAATTTCTAAAGAAAACTTCACTGCCCAGACACCTGTGCAACAATTCTCCCAATCCTACACAGAAAATCTTCAAGGGGCTATATTCTAGGGAAAAGTGACACATGACTCTCTATCCCAAATCAGAAATGCATAACAGCTTCTTTTTAAATGGGATACAGCAGTCCCCCTCTTAATCACATTTTCACTTTCCATGGTTTTAGTTACAGCCTAAAAATATTAAATGGAAAATTCCAGAAATCAGTAAGTTTTACATTGTGTTTGAGTAGTATTATGAAACCTCACAACATCCATCCCACTATGTCCCTCCAGACATATTCACACTGTATATACCTAGTCATTTAGTAGCTGTCTCATTTATCAGAAGAGTATAAAGGATTAGATATTACCCACTGTTTCAGGCATCCCCTTGTGGGGCAGTTCTTGGAATGTATGCCTCGCAGACAAGGAGGCACTACCACTGTAGTCATGCTAACATCTGATCAAATATCAAGTCTAGCAACTACTATCCCAAATACTATTGATCTTAAGCAAAGTGCATGGCTCTACTTGAACATGCAATGGATAAAACTATTAAAATTTTTGACATTCCTCGACCAAAAACAATTATCCTCTAGTGTGTAGCAAGCCTTATAACTAAATTTTGCCTTACATGAATAAAATATGTAAATGTCTTACACTACATAAGAATTTTATAGTTCATGGAAAAAAAATACATATATATCCTAACAACAACTACCAATCACCTAAAACTCCTGCAAGACTTCTCAACTATTCAAATCCTACACAAACTAAGGTATATTTCATGTTTACTAGGAACAGGACAGTGACAATTCATCAATCAAGCATTGTAACAAAGCTGTTTATGGGCTGAGGTTGTGGCTCAGTGGCAGAGCGCTTTCCTCGCACGTGTGAGGTACTGGGTTCGATTCTCAGCACCACATAAAAATAAACAAAACAAAATAAAGACACTGTGTCCATGTATAACTAAAAAATATTTTTTTAAAAAAAGCTGTTTATAACAATGAAATTAAATGAAGTATAGAAAATCACTTCTAAACTCCAGCATTACAGCAGAAATGAATTTATAGAAGTCATTCAATCCAACCTCTTATGAATTTTAAAATGATATTTATGAAAGTTAAATAAGCTAGAATTTACTGAAATACACAAAATATCACCATTACAATCCAATGAAATTCAGTTGGCAATTAAAGCTCAATATTAAAAATTCATTTTTTAGCGATATTGTAGAATACAAGTGAATGACTCAACAAGGTTATTCCCATTATAGGTAAATTCTTGTTTTCTACTGAAAGTAGAAAAACTGAATCAGAGAGAAAAAAAAAAGTTTTAGCTAAAGTGTTACCTAGGACACATAACCTAATATTCCCAAAGGAATGAAAAATTACATGCACTTTTGAAGAAAGGAAATTAATACAGTTCTGGTCAACAATACCTACCATGTATGAAGGTAATGTTTTTAGTGTCCCTGGTTCAGGGCGGTGTGTAAAAGGGCCTTCAAGCACTCCTCGTTTAAGCATATGCAATAACAGTTTTGCATACAGGTTCCGATTCTTCCTGCCAATTATTCCTGTACCTGTTCCTGAAGGTTCACACAGCTTTTTAATCCAAAGAGCACACCTTTGACGTTCTATAAATACAAAAGAACCATAAGAAATTTGATTTTTCAGAAGATACAACATTTAATTACAAAGATCATAATGCATCTGCTTTAGTCTAGAGCAAGGACCAGAAAATTTTTTTGTAACAATTCAAATAGTCAATAACTTTAGGATTTGCAGACCATGTGATTTTTGGCATAACTACTCAACTCAGCCACTATACCAAGAAAGTAGTCACAGATTATATGTTAAAAAAAAAAAAAAAAAAAGGATGGTTCCAATAAAATATCACAAAAAAGGTGAACTAGCATTGCTTCACAAGCCATAAGCTCCCAGTCTACAACTTCACTTTAATCAGCAATTGAGCAAAACAAATACAAAGAATTTTCATAAAAACAAAATCTCTAGATGACTATTGAATAAATTTTTTAGTTAAAATTTGCAACTCTAAAATGACTTTAGACATATTGAAGAGTCTATAATTCTAACTGGACAAACACAAAAAGAGATAAAATGCAACCTTTGACATATTGAGCATTTTATACTTAGCCTAAAATTAAATCAAAATGTTTTATTTGTTAAAGTCAATAATTTCCAGGGTTTGTAGCTGATTTATTTAGACTTTTCTTTTAACATCACAAAAATAAGTGAGTGCTATGTATGTGTAATTTTGTAAAATAATTATCCTTTTAAAAATCACCTAGCCAGGTATAGTGGCACACACCTGTAGTTCCAGCAGCTCAGGAAGCTAAGGCAAGAGGATGGCGAATTCAAAGCTAGCTTCAGCCAAAGCAAGGTGCTAAGCAACTCAGTGAGACCCTGTCTCTAAATAAAATACAAAAAATAGGACTGGGGATGTGGCTCAGTGATCAAGGGCCGCTGAGTTCAATCCCCAGTACCAAAATAAAATAAAATAAAAATCTACCTAAAAATATAGCACAGTTTAATCCACATGTAATGATCCAGTGACTATACTATCTTGCCATGACGTGGGATCGTTTTAAGTCTCATAAAAACGGGGCTAGGGTTGCAGCTCAGTGGTGGAGCACTTGCCTAGCACATGTGAGACACTAGGTTTGATCCTCAGCACCAAAAATAAATAAATAAATAAATAAAATAAGGGCATTGTGTTCATCTACAACTAAAAAAAGAAATGAAAGCTATGCCGCTAAAAAACTTGTTTGGCTTTGAAAATTTTATGATCACAAAACACATTTCAAAAAATACTGGGTATACTATGTATAAAATACAAAAGTGAAACTGATAAAATTTAACAGTTTTTCAAACTATGTATTTTCTAAATGTACTATAATAAACTGAAATCTATATCATATTCTAACCAGAATTTAGTACAACTTGGTTAGTGAAAACACTCAGTCCTCTACTTAATGCATATGTGCCTTCTTAGAGGACACCTATAAAAACTTAAAGTGAGGGCTGGTGTTGTGGCTTAGTGGTCAAGCATTTGCCTAGCACATGTGAGGCACTGGGTTTGATCCTCAGCACCACACAAAAATAAATATTTTTTTTTTAAAAAAACAAAAGACTGCTTTTAAAAAACGTTCAACCTCTTCTTTAAAAAAAAAAAGAAAGAAAAAAAAAAAAAAAAAACTTAGCCAGGCGTGGTGGTGCAAGCCTGTAATCCCAGCACTTAGGAAGGCTGAGACAGGAGAATCATGAGTTCAAAGCCAGCCTCAGCAATGGCGAGGTGCTAAGCAACTCAGTGAGACCCTGTCTCTACATAAAACACAAAATAGGGCAGGAGATGTGGCTCAGGGGTTGAGTGCCCCTGAGTTCAATCTCCAGTACCAAACAAACAAACAAACAAATTGAGCAATTTTATAGATGTCCTATACAACCTTGTAGGTTTTTGTAGGTGACCTATACTGAGGACATTGCACATAATAGGTTAAAATTATCGAGAAAACCACTGTCAAAAATAGACTTTTGCAGTCTGGGGTTATAGCTCAGTGATACAGCATTTGCCTCACATGCATGAGGGTTTGACCCTTAGAACCACATAAAAATGAATCAATAAAATAAAGGTTTGTGTTCATCTACAACTAAAAAAATTAAAAATAGACTTTAGCTATAAGAAAAAGTAAGCTAGTATGAATTTCCAGTTCCTAACTAAGATATGAGTTCCCACATGCTTATTATACATTAATTAAATAGCCAAGCATGATCCTAGCAGCTCGAGAGTCTGAGGGAGGAGGATTCCAAGTTCAAAGCTATCCTCAGAGAGTTGGTGAGGCCCTGAGCAACTTAGTGAGATCCTGTCTCAAAATAAAAAATAAAAAAGACTAGGGATGTGGCTCAGTGGTCAAGTACCTCTGGTTCAATCCCCAGTACAAAATAATTAATTAATTAATTAAAAAGAGGACAATGAATGTTCCAATACTGATAATGCGTCATGAACCAAAAATTATAATATATCTCAAATCCTTCTCTCTTTTTTTTTTTTTTTTTGGCCAGGGATTGAATTAGGTTGCACTTAACCACTGAGCCACATCCTCAGCCCTTTTTTACTTTTTGGAGATAAGGTCTCATTAAGTTTTTCAGGGCTTCACTAAGTTGCTGAGGCTGGCCTTGAACGTACAATTCTCCTGATTCAGCCTCCCAAGTCACCAGGGCTATAGGCACACGGCACAGTGCTCTGATAAAATCCATTTTTAAAAGAGATAAGAGGATGGTTTGACCTGAAATACATTTGTAGTGGGAAATTTTAGTACAAATGTTTCCTAATCAGCAAATTGAAGACAAAAAGACCAAAAGGAAAGTAGCAAACATCAGAAGATGAAATATAGAAATGTCATAAATACTAATTTCAATAATCATGAATAAACCATAGGACATTAAGACTTCATTTAAAGAATAGCAGAGAAAGAAAGAAAAAGTTAAGGTACAGGGGCTGGGGTTATGGCGCAGTGGTAGCGTGCTCGCCTAGCACGCGGGAGGCACTGGGTTCGAGCCTCAGCACCACATAAAAATAAAATAAAGCTATTGTGTCCACCTACAACTAAAAAATAAATATTTAAAAAAAAAAAAAAAAGTTAAGGTACGGCAAGGCAAGAAAGGAGGCACAGGAAGAAGATTCAAGGGAAAGTCGTGCCAAGCTGCCCTGGACCAGGAAGGGCTACAGCTCTGGAAGTGAGTGGGTACAAGATGCATGATCCACATCACACTCCCTCCTCCCAGTGCAGCTCCCTGGAGTAAATACCTAATACTGAACCATTTCCTCACTGTAAACATAGAGTTCACTCAGACACCTCAAGAAACAAGGAACTTGGGAAGGATAAAAGCCATAGTTTCTTGGCCCCATTTTAAACCCCTACACTCAACAGCTACCAAAGTAGATTCACCTTCACATCCAACCTTATACCTACTAAAACTGAGAGAATCTCCTGGGCCTTCCAAATTCACTCCAATTGCTCTCTGATGACTTAAATTATCTGAAAATTCTCTAACTTAAGACAAAGGCCCTCATTCCAAAGTAATAACAGACTGGGAAAAATGACAAAATAGCAACAAAAACTCATTCACACTTGATTTTATTCCGACAATCATAAGCATAAAAGACCAATAGATTCTTTTCTGCTCTAATAGACAAAAGGGTCAGAGAATAAGTGAATAATAGGCTCCTGAAACAGAACCACTTTCACAGAAGGAGGTAAACACAGTTGTGGCTAACTTTAGAGATCAATGTTCCTCATGACATGTAAAGAGTGGTATCACAATAAGATCTTCTCACAGCTTAAAGAACACTGTCACTAAATTTTTATTTATCCATAAACAGCTCAAAGTAAACAATCTATGTCAATGGCAAAAATTATTACTAAAAGATTTCAGCTTTCCATTTTGACAGCTCACTGGTCTGATTACATATAAAGAAAAAATTAATCTTAAGAATCTAGTTTTCGCTGGGCACACTGGTGCACGCCTGTAATCCCAACAGCTTGGGAGGCTGAAGCAGGAGGATCTCAAGTTCAAAGCCAGCCTCAACAACTTAGTGAGGCTAAGTTAAATATATATATATATATATAAAATATTTTTTATATTTCACATTTTAAATATAGTATAAAAAAGGGCTGGGATGTGGCTCAGTGGCTAAGTGCCCCTGGTTTCATTCCCTGGTACCAAAAAAAAAATTTAGTTTTCAAAAAGTCTTACCTGACCTGTGGAGTAATTTTAGAACAAAGGGCTTCATATCTACTACAAAGTGATCAAATTCCGCATCCAGCTTCTCCCATTTTTCTTCTTCACTTTCCATTTCCATTATCCAATCTATAGAAGATTTAAAATTAAGGATCTGTAAGCCAAAAAATATAAAACTCTGATGAAGAAGATAAAAGAAAACTTACCAATAAATAACAATTCTCCCCAAAACTACCTCCAGATTTAATGCAATTCAAATCAAAATCCAGCAGTATTCTTTGTAGATACAGACAAGCAGATTCTAAAATTTATATGGAAATGTAAAGGAACTAGAGAAACCAAAACAATTCTGAAAAAAAAAAACTAAAGGACTCACATTAACTGATTTTCAGGTGGACTATAAATGTACAGTAGTCAAGACAATGTAGTACTGGTGAAAGAACAGACACACAAATCAAGGAAACAGAACAGAGGGTCTCCAAAATGGAACAACACAAACTCGGATAACTGATTTTCAACAAAGGAGAAATGACCGTTTTTATAATAAATAATGCTGTAACAACTGGATGTCCATATACAAACAAAAATTACAACCTCAACCTAAACCTTACATTATATAGAAAAATTAACTCCAAACAAATTGTAGGCCTAAGTATAAAATGTAAATCTATACAACTCTTAGAAGAAAATAGGAAAAAAAAATTCTCATGACTTCGGTTATGTCAAAGACTTCTTATCTGCAACACTAAAAGTACTATCCATAAAAGAAAAAAACTGATATGTACTATTAAACTTAACCCAAAGCAGGGAGGAACCTTTCTGATCTGCAAAGGATTGTATTAAGGGACTTAGGAAATAAACCATAGAAAATATTTGCAAACTTTATATCACACAAAGAACTCATATCAAGAATATATAGGAGGGGTGGCTGAAGTTGTGGCTCAGTGGACGAGCACTTACCAAGCACATGTGAGGCAGTGGGTTCGATCCTCAGCACTACATAAAAATAAATAAATACAATAAAGGTACTGTGTCCATCCAGAACTAAAAAAAAATTTTTTTTAAAAAGAATATATAGGGTTGGAAATATAGCTCAGTGGTAAAGAACTTGCTTACCATATGCAAGGCATGAGTTCATTCTCATCACTGAAAAAATACACACATATATACACACATATACATACTTTTATACACGTTTATATGTATTTATATATATAAACATATACATACACAGACATACTTATATATGCATTTATATACATTCACATATATATAAAAAAATTCTCAAACTTAAAAATAAAAATAATCTGAAAAAAATTAATGCCTGGTCAACAACTAACCGTATATTTCAAAATAGCTAGTAGAGATGATTTTGAATGTTTCCAACACACACAAAAAAAGATAAATATCTGAGGTGATGGATATGCCAATTACCCTGATCTGATCATTACACATTATATGCATGTTTTGAAATGTCACATCATACCTCATAAATGTGTACGATTACAATGTGTAAATAAAATTAACCATATTTTTAATAAATCAGTCTCTAGGAGCTAGGAGTGTAGCTCAGTGGGATAGCACTTGCCCAGCATGAGCAAAGCCCTGGGTTCAATTCCCAGCAAAAGTAAAAATAAAATCAATCCCTTTACCAAAAAAGAAATACAAATAATGGCAAGTAAGCATGCAAAAAGATGTGCAAAATCACTAGTCACTAGAGAAATGCAAATTAAAACCATACTGAAGCCAGGCGTGGTGGCTCATGCCTGTAATCCCAGTACTTTGGGAGGCTGAGACAGAATCGCGAGTTCAAAGCCAGCCTCAGCAACGGCGAGGCGCTGAGCAACTCAGTGAGATCCTGTCTCTACATAAAAAAAAATACAAAATAGGGTTGGGGATGTTGCTCAGTGGTCGAGTGCCCCTGAGTTCAATCCCGGTATCAAAAAAAAAAAAAAAAAAACAACACTGATCCCCACCCAATTCTATTCAATTAACTATGGCCAAGGAAAAAAGATGTCTATAATCACTAATTCTCAACTAATCCCTTGATAACAGCAGGAAATGTTAGTGTTCAATGTTAGCGGAAACTACAATGCAACAGTTAAGTGACTCACCAAAATCATAAAATGAGCCCAAAACTCAGAATTAAATTCTGAAATTTTAATTTCAGATCTACTGTATCTCATCACTTGTCCATTTACAAATAAATCAACAGTCTCTCCAATTAATAAAATAATATTTGAAAAAAAGAAAGGCAATCTATAGCATTGCTTTAATAACAGGCAATACCGTAGTACAAATTTTAAAAAAAAAAAAGATAAAGTCAGTGATGTTTAGTAAAGGCTAAACTTCTGCTTCTCCTTAACCCTTATTCATTCTCCAACAAAATAAATGGAAAAAGCAAAAAAAGTAACATTTCAAGCCTCAAGGAATATATACAGCTAATCAAAAAGCTTTCTATTTATCAGAATTAGATTCAATTATTAAAAAATAAGTGAAGCCACACCTTTGGTTTAGGCTTAAAGTACTTATAGTGTCTCTACTAAGTGAAATAAATTATAGCACCACCACTAGTTATATAAATTGCTTCAAAAATTTTAAAAAACAATTTGGATGGTTTTTGCTTATATCTATAATCTGTATTTGGTTCATGTCTTTTGTTAAACTGTCTCTTTGTGAACAGACACAAAATGGGTTAAGTCCTTCTCAAGGTGCTTAGCTACCATAGGAGTCAGCAAAACATAAGCAAGCCACAAAAATGAAAAGACCTTGAGAAAAAAAAAAAAGCCACTACTGCTAAGTCAAGAATACACTTCCCACATGTTCCTGAAAGTTGTGAGAAATCCATTTTGTTCCATCAAATCATATTTTAAACATACTTCAGTAAAGACAACTTGTCAGTGAATCAAAAAGTTGTACAGGTGCACCTTTTATCTTGCTTACATTTGGATGTTTTGACAGGCGCCCTCCCTGACTGTGCCAGGTGCTGCTGAGCACTTTGGAAAGGTATCCCAGGGCTGGGGGTGTGACTCAGTGGTAGAGTGCTTGCCTAGCATCCATGAGGGCCTGGTTTCTTCGATACCCAGCACTGCACAAAACAAAAGAAGGAAACATATCTCAGTGTACGCTGAGCACCCTGCCAGATGGCACTATCCACAAGCCACTTCACCCTGATTAAGAAATTGAGGCTTAGCCGCCGGGTGTAGCTGACCCCATCCCACCGGAAGTCAGCTGGACCAGAACACTGCACAAATTACCCTGCCCTCCACTTTGGTGGCGACTGACCCCTGCAGAGAGGCTCGTAGCGTTTCATTTGCCTTTTCTGACTTTCACTCATCTTTAAATAGTAAAGACAAATAACAAAAATAGGTGCACAATGATCAAAATAAAAGTTGCTCCTATTTACTTAAGTTCCCTTGAGCACTTAAAACTCAGAAACACTGCGTGTCTTCCAACCGGCCGCGATGCTGGGAACAGGGCCTTTCCAAGCGGGCTGTTTATTAGGGTTGTTTCTACCAGCCAAGCGCACCTGGTGCTGCCCTAAATCCAGCGCGCCCGGGCTCTGCTCTGGAAGGGCTTTGACAACTCCCGAGGTCCGGCTCCCCGCAGTCCTTCCTCCGCTAGTGCGGGCACCGGGGGCGGGCGGCCTGCGCGGCCCCGGGCCGGGCTGCGCTCCTACCTTGTCCAGAACCCAGCCTTCTTCTCACAGCCGCAAGCCCCGGGGTCAGACTTCTGGACCACGCCACGCTGATGAGATCACACACACCCGCGCCCGGCTGATCAAACTTTACTCCTAACTCTGCCACTCCGGGCTCCACTCTGCAGGCGACACTGGGGGCGCGCGCCCCCCCAGGCCTGGAGAACCCGCCCGGGCCTGCGGGCGCCGCCCCGCCCCGCACGAGCCCGCACAGCCAAGGCGGCCGCCCACCCGCGCAAAATTCCACTAAGAACCTGGCAGTAGGGATGGGAGGGGGGGAATTCGGAAAATCGAGAACCTGGAGCCCCTACATGCAAGACTTCCGTTCGGCCGCCTCCGCCGCTGCCGCCGCCAAACGGTTTCAAATCCTTGCGGGCCGCAGGGTCGCCGCCGCCCAGCAGGCCGGGGGTGGGGACTACCCGACTCGCCTTTCCCCGCCCCCTGGCCCACCCCTCGGGCTGCGGCAGGCTCGCTAGCGCCGTTGCCGTGGCGACGCTAGGGGTTGCGTCCACTACCGCCCCCTCCGGCCGCGGGGAGGATTTCCGCACTCTCATTTCCCCGCCCTCCCGGGGCCGCTAGCGCACGGCGCAGTTGTCATGACGACGCTTGAGGCTGCCGCCCCTACTACCACGCCGACTGGGGGGCGGAGACTTCCAATTTCGCATTTCCCGGTCCTCCCGGCGGCGGCGTACGCACGGCACGGTTGCCGTGGCGACGCTCCAGCCCACCCCACCGTGGTCAGGCTCGCTTTCTACGCGGGCTGATCTTCGACAGTCCCAGGCCGAGTCTTCCACGACAGTTAGACTGTTGTCTGTGCTCTGCTGCCCTAGAGCAGCCTACTCAGAGAGCAGCTTGTGAACACCTGAAGGGTCGTGGAGAAAAAAACAAAGGAAAAAGAAAATGGGATTGCTGGAGAATGTTCACGGAAGGATGTGTGTCCATTATTTGGACAGACGTCACAGTTAAATGGGTGGAAAGATGTGAGAATTTATCCCTGACATCTTTCAATCCGTACATGAATGAGAGTGGATTATACAGAAAAATGAGCAATGTCTTGTCTTTTTATTTTATTTTGCTCTTGTAAGTCTGAAAAAAACTGACCCCGAATTCTGAAGATCCTGAATTAAAAATAAAAATGACTTATGTTTACCAATTTTTTTGGAAAACAACAACGTCAATTGGGAAATGTATTTGTTTTTCTCTTCCCAGGAAGTCTCATCCACCTCAAGGCAATATCCATATTTGCATTGCTACATTGTGGTGTTCTTTGGTCTTTTACATTTCTAGAAGCTCTGAACCAGATGCATTTTTTAAAATACCAGACAGAAGCAAAATTTAAATTGTAAAAACACTCAAATGAAATCCGGTTTACGACTGTTTTTCATCTAATTTCACAACAGGATTCCTTCTGCAGAATCTTTGCAATGCACTCAATGTGTGCCAAACCTAACATTAAACACAGCTTGAAGCATCTTTTCAATTTTCCATAAAGAAAATAGAAGATTCATTCACTCGTAACTAGTTACTTTCAAGCTTCCAGAAGGAAATCAAATTCTTTTCAAAGTGATTTTTCACACTCATCTCACTGGAAATAAACACCAACAGTTCTTTATTGCTTCAGAGATAAATCTAAGGAAAAGAGTGGTACAAAATGCTTTTAAGGCTGTTTAGTTTTCAAAAGTGTATTTGAACATGTTTATAGCTAAGGAATGATCCATAATCCAGATCATTTTCACTGAGAATCAACGAGGCAAAACCCAAGTAAATAGTTGCAGGAATGTGACCTATCAGTGAAGACATTCAAAATACATAAGGGGAGACATAAGGGGTAAGGAAGCCTTATTGGTCAAAGGATACAAAATTTCAGTTACTTGAGAGGAATAAGTTCAAGTGTACCATATGGTGATGTACTTAAGAGCAAGTACTGTGTTCCTGAAAACCCAGAAGACAGTAGATTTTTTGAGGGTCTCATCACAAAATTGATTAGTTTGAATTAGCCATTTCACAATGCACACCCATTTCAAAACATCATGTTGTATACAATATATATACAATCTTTTATCCATTAAAAGATAAAGATGCATAACCAGATTAGTGAAAGAACATGAAAAGAATTTGACAAATGGTGTCTAAATGAAAATAAACAGAAAAATGGAAGATTTTTTTAAAAGAAGGATCAAAGGAAAAATATAACAAGGTCAAGTTCATCTCGGAATGAGTAAAGGAATTTTGCTTCCTTAATATCTATCCTCAAATCTCTTCAAAAAATAACTCTATTTTTGAAAATACTGACATAGACACAAAATTAAGATATTCACCATATTTTTCTCCTCTAAAAAACTTGGGAGTCAAGATTTCAAAAACTTCCCATGGGAGCTTATCTCATAATTTCAATGACTATAAATTATAAACACATTAAGAAGTAAATGCAAGGGGCTGGGAATGTAGCTCGCATGCGTGAGGCCCTGGGTTCGATCCTCAGCACCACATACAAAGCAATAAAATAAAGACATTGTGTCCATCTACAACCAAACCAAAAAAAATAAAAACAAAAAAGAAGTAAATGCAAGTCACAAGAACAGATGTTAGTGACTTTGAATCACCACGGTAGATTATCAGCTTTTTACCATTCATTATCAAGAATAATCAAGAGTTAGCTGTAAGAAGAACTGAAATTTTTCTTCCTAGACTGAGATTTTGAATAGCATATTTTTTCACATTGTAAAAGTTTTCATCTAAATAGTCAAATTTCAGTCAATGATTCACCATTTTACATTATTAAGATATTCTGTATCATTAGAATGAAATGCATGAATGACTTAGTTATCTCAAAGGAAAGCAATTTATAAATACCAAATAGGGAAATTGGAAAATATTGAAAGACTTAAAGATGCAAATAAAAGTATGCATAATCCTAACATTAAAGAATAACCACTATAGGGCTGGGGCTGTAGCTCAATGGTAGAGCGCTTGCCTAGCATGCATGAGGCACTGGGTTCAAGCCTCAGCACCACATATAAATAATAAATGAATAAAATAAAAATCCATCAACAACAAAAAAAATATTAAAAAAAAGATAAAGATAAAGAAAGAAAGAAAGGTATTGTGTCCATCTACAACTGAAAAAAATATTTAAAAAAAGAATAATCACTATAAACACTTTCATATTTTTTAGCTCTCATACTGATCATATATCACCATTTTTAATGTTGACTTATTATTCCATCATTTGGATATAATGTCATTTGCTTAATTATCCTCCTGTGGTTACTAACATTTACTTTTGTAACTAATGCTGCAATAAATGCCTTTGATTTATACTTCATGGTTGAAATTTTATCTATATCCATGCAAGAGATTTCTGTGGACATAAAAAGCCACTAAAGTTTTTGACCTGTACTGCCAAATGGCCTTCTAGGGGTATTTTGAAATTTGTAATCCCACTCAACAATCCATGAGAATGACTGACTCACATTAACAATTTTTGGGATCTGCTCTAATGGTGTCTTTAAAAATGACATTCCTTTTTAATTAGGAATTTTATAATATTTTATTAGCCTTTTATTTTTATTCTGTGTAAGATTATCTCTTTTGCTCTTTTACCATTTTTAAGGAATTTGAGACACAGAGAGAGATGTGTAGATATTTGTATCTTCCATATCTTTAAATTTGTCATTTCAAAATGAGCAATGGTTCTGTATACAGTAATTATGTATAAAACTGATCATCTAAATAAGCAAGTTTCAGTCAGTGATTCACCAATTTTTTTTAATATTTTGTTTTGTTGTAGATGGACACAATATCTTTATTTATTTTATGTGGTGCTGAGGATCGAACCCAGTGCCTCACACATGCGAGGCAAGCACTCAACCCCCCATTTTACATTATTAAGATATTCTGTATCATTAGAATGAAATACATGAGTGACTTAGCTATCTTGATGGAAAGCAATTTATAAATACCAAAAGTTGTTACTGTATTATTATCATGTGAACTCATTAGAGAGAAACATCGAACAATCCCATAACCAGTAAATTTCTTAAATTGGGTGGCAAATGATTCAGAACATTCCATTTACAGACCACAAAAGTATAAATTATAGCATAAAGAGATGCAACATAATGAGTGTAAAAAACAAGAACTAAGAGGCATATTTTCTTTTCTTCCCTAGTAAAAGAATCACTGCCTTTAGCTCAGTGATTCTGAATTCTTTCCTTAGGCAGAAGGAAGCAAAATTCACTATTCCATTCCTACTTCTGCTGTTTACCCTACCTTATCAGAGCAATTCATGCTAAAGGCTATTAACAGAGATAAACTGGCTCTTCTTCCTCCCTCCCCTTCAATAATACACACATTGCCCTAGCCAGTATCCACACAAACCAGCAGTCAGTTACTAGAGCACTTCCCAGTCTTATCTATGCAATAATCTTCCCTAGCCAAGTTATTACAGCACTAGGCTGTAAAATTCCAACTTTAGAGTACAATTACTTCCAGGAAGCCACTGGGAAAAGTCATACAAGATTAACTTGGCAGTATAAGAATGGTACAAAAGCCATAGTTCTGAAGTTTGGATACCTGATCCTGTCACTTACTAGCTTTGTGGTGTGGATAAACCAATTTACATAACTACTTTGAGCTTTGGTGTCTTTATCTTCCTTATGGGACAATCAAGAAGACTGAGTGAACAGGCAAAATATTGCATATGAAAAAATTGCCCAGTCCCAGACACAAGGAGACTTTGACATTAATCTTATTTCCAAACTGTTTTGTGATCACTTTGAAATGCAAGAAATGCCACTAGGAGGCAGCAATAACACACAAAGAACTAACCATCTCATATACACACACATACACACACATATTCACACATACTGGAGCATGATAACATGCATACAGAGAACATTCAAACCACATACACACTCACATACACATGAATACCATGCACAACACTCAGGCACTTAAACACACATAAGGGCCAACCAAACACGCTCACACACTTGCACAACTCATATATGTACTCTCACATACACAGAGCCAATGTCTTCCTTGACTTGGAAATCACTCCCCATCATTTAGGTAGTAGCTCATTTGATTTCACAAGAGCATTATTCAATGTGGGAGACTACACAGGAGCACAAACATCTGGAGGCAAAAGTCACTAGAGATTATCTTAGAGACTAGATAGTATACACCCAAAGGAGATTCTGCTTATAATTCTGATTAGAAATGAATACAATTGATAACAGATAAGCTGAGATATGAAAGAACCTAAAGATATTCTTTTTCACTAAAAGGAAACCTGGATCATTTTGCTGAGAGTAAACTCACCCATCTACCTTCCCTTCCTGTTGAGAACCTAGTGTCAGGATTGTAGAGATGCTATATCCTGAAATTCCTCACAGAAAGTCTGGATAATTTATAAGATCAGTACCATTCTAATAGAGGCCGATGCTCGACCTGGCATAAGAAAAGGTAGAAGAAACTAACACTGGAGAAGGGAGGTCAATAAAGTTAGAAAGTTTATGGTAACACCAATTTCACTTGCATATGATTATTTTTAGTTTTAATGGATTAATTTATGTAAATTGCTTGCCACATGTTTGGTGCATAATAAATTCTCAATAATTGCTAGCTACTGTTAAAATTGTACAATGTCCACTATTGATTGTGTCTATTTTTCACTCTGCTAAGTACTTTATCTTAATTCTCCCTAAGAACCCTAATACTTAGGAACCATTTCACCATCTCACAAATCAGAAAACGTACTCAGATAGGTCAAGAAGTTCATAAGAATGGAGTCAGCCTTCAAACTTAGGTCTTTCTGCTTCTGAAGATCATGTTTTTACCCAGATGCCAGGACTCCTCATGTGTAGAAATGTAGGTAGAAACACTTTCTGTGGCTTCTGCAAAAAGCACTAACCAGTTAATGTAAGTCTCAAAAATATGTACTGTACTTAACATGTTATTGCTTACAAAATATTTCAATCAAAACCTACCAAAAATTAAGAGGGAAAGTTCCATATAATTATCTTAAATGTATATAGACCTAGTAACAGCTTCAGTATAAAGAAAGCAAAAAAACAACATAGTTAAAAGGAGAAATAGAATAATTCACAATTATACATCTGCAGTGAAAAACTAGATGCCATTTGAAAAACAACTTATAATATAATATTGGATGCTGGGGCACCAAGTGACCAGGGAGCCACAGCTGTCCATCATGAACTGTGCTATCAGACCCCCAAGTCATAAGATCAGTTGTGCCAGTGACAATCCATGTGAATGGGAATAAGTTGGAGCTCCCTGATCAGGAAAGTCCAATCTCCTCATCATCCATCCCTATTGTACCAGGGCCTCTCCTAAGTACAAACCTATATATGTCCCTCAAAACGCATGTGTTGGAAACTTCATTCTTGTGTTGGTCGGTGGGCCTTAATGAGAGGTGTTGAACTCCTGAGGGCTCCACCCTCATTGACGCTGATTATAAAAGGGCTAGAGACTGCTAGTCAGTCGCTTGCTGTCTTGTGCCTGCCTTGCTGCCATGTGATGGCTTCAGCCATGTTATCATGGATCAAGAAGGCCCTAACCAGACACAGTCTCTTGATCGTGGACTTTCCAGTCACCAGAACTGTGAAAAAAAAAAGTTTCTTTCTAAATCACCCCATCTCTAGTATTCTGTTACAGTAGCACAAAACAGACAAAGACAACTTCATTTGTAGAAGACCTTGAAAACAGAAGCAAAGGAAAAATCTTCCTCTAGGAAAGAATTGTATACATTCTCTTTGTGCAGAAAAAGATGTGGCTTAAGATTAGAATATACACAGGAACTCATGTGCACTGACAAATGGCTTGACAGAGTCTGAGAGGAGAAACATGGGCAGGTCTGGAGTCCGGGCACGTGAATGCCTAAGCCGGGTGGGTACAAAGTATGACAATCTTGGATGCACTTGTGCCCATTACCAGGCACCATTTAGCTCTTTTCTTTCTTCATATAATTTTTCATCCTTTATATAATTAAAATCATGCATTCAATGTGTAAAAAAGCTCACAGCTCAACAGAGTCCACTTACAATTATCTACACATTCTAGGTGGTGGGTACATCCCTTCTTCCTAAAATGTTAAAAATACATCTGTGTGCTTTTTTGTTTAGTATAGTTGTGTTTTATTGACTTATGTTCTTTTTTTTTAAGTTTTTTTTTTTTTTTTTGGTTGTAGATGGACACAATACCTTTATTTTTATGTGGTGCTGAGGATCGAACCCAGTGTTTCACAGGTGCGATGCAAGTGCTCTACCACTGAGCCACAACCTCAGCCCCTATTGACTCGTGTTCTTATTCATTCATTCATTTAATCAAATCAAGTATTTGCTAAACACATTATATAGAAACTGATGTCTTAGTTTTCCTTCTTCTACATGCTCATCCTGGGTGGTATCATCCACTTTCGTGACTTCAGTGATCAAATTTCTCTATGCTGATGACTCCCACATCTATTTCTAGAGACTGGATGTTTTTAGTTTTAGCACGTGTGCTTTATTTTGATGTTCTGATGTGAAATGTGTCCTTTTGACATTGCTAAGTGTGTTAATCAGCTTTCCTTCACCTTGACAAAATGAGATAGATCACTTAAAGGAAGAAAGCTTTGCTCATGGTTTCAGAGGCTGCAGTCCATGGTTACTTGGACCAGTCACTGTGAGCCTGTGATAAAGTAAAACATGATGGCAGGAGTGTGTGGGAGCAGAACTACTCACGTCATGGCATGTGAAAAGCAGAGGAAGGGGCCAGGGTCCCAAAGTACACTCTAAAGGCATGTTCCCAATGAAATATTTCTCCAATAAGGACCTACCTCCTGATGTTTCCATGACCTCCCAATAGCACTACCAACCAAGCCTTTAGCACCTGGCCTGGGGACATTTAGGATCCAAACCATAACATTAAACTTCTTTAAATTAAAAGGTAGAGCATGCAACTAAGACCATACAGGTTATTAAAATATTGAAAAGCCTCTGTATCAGTTGGTAAATAGCTGTTGCCCATGGGCTGTGAGTACCAACCACCAGACCACCAACTCCTCTCATGAGACCCTTCCCTCACTCTCTCATGGTCTAGCAAATGAGGGATAACAGTGGTACATCAGGGGTTTCCAGCTCTGACCCTCCATCACCAATCCCCAGTCCAACTGCCCTCCATTCCAACTCATCCCAGGCAGTATTTGTTATACCCTTGAGATAGGTCATGAATAATAATCTTTAAGTAAACAATCTCCTGTCCAGTGTGTCCCTTCATGGGCTGTAAACTGGGCTACAGGACTTCAAAAATTCTGTATTAACGTCTTTGTTGACCCGAGTGGAGAACCATCATTGTGAAGGAACACAAAGCATGCTGGCGGAAGTATTTATTGAGAGGCCCTTGGAGATCAAGCGAAAGGCCTAGAGCTGGGGTGTGTTGGAGAAAGCAAGTAACCACTTGCCAGATGAAAAAGGACATCTTCATTTCCTATTTTCACTGCTTCCCAGTCCTACCTAGGGCAGCCCAGTTGGTTCACCACCTAGTGAGCGAGGAGACACAGGAAGGTGGCTCCAGGTGGGCTGGGAAGAGACATAGCTATTTTGGAGAGTGGGGACAGTGAGCCAACCAGAGAAGGGTGGGATGGCTGGACAGAGCTGAGGGCCTGTGTGAGGTTTGTGTTGGTGAATCTAAAGTAGGACCTGTCAGCAGGATTGTGAGTTTTTTCTTTTCTTCCAGCAACATTCAGCTGCTCGGGTGCAGATATGGTGAAGGTAGATAGAGCCCTGGGTGGGTTTGGGCAGTATGTACTACAGAAAAAGAGAAGGGCGAGAGGGTTGAACATGTGCCACGAAGTGACGTCCATGATGGACCTTGGAACCTTAGTGAGTAAGGAAAGGTTTTTGTTTGGTTTTGGTTTTTTCATTTTGTTTGCTTTGTTTTTGGCATTATGTAAACTCAACATTAAGGATTCCAATCCAATCCTGTGGACCTGGAAGTTCATGCTTATTCTTCAAGGGTGATGCTTCTCTAACTTGAGAAAGCACAAGAATTAACTGGGAGCTGTGTCATAAAAGCAGATTTCTGGACCATTCTCAGAACAGAAGACGGGTAATATAGATGGGGGTCTATCCACCAGCCTATAAAAATAAAAAAGTATGTTGCAGGTGTTTTAGGTAAAAGTGCTGGAGAGCAGGGTTAGTCAGAAAGGAGCTGGGTCACCCAGATAATGGTTTACACTTTCTACTTCACAGCCATGAAATGATGAAGTTCCAAGCATCTGGGTTTCTGGACCAGATCACATGACTAAATGCAAGCAAGACGCCACAAGGAGTAAAGCTGCAAGGGCTGAGGTGGTGGGTTCAGGGACTTTATTTCTCCACCTCCATTGGTTCCTTGGAAAGCACAGGTACAAGCATGGCACTTGATCTCCACCGAAGGCAGCTTCAGCATGGCTTTACATCTGATGCATCCGTTTTCCAGAAAGCCAAAGAGCTGTGTTCTATTGGGGAGAAAAAGATAAGCATTCTAAGAGAAATGGTAGTTTCTTGAATTTGTTAAGTAGCTAAGCCAAATCAAACACACATTACAAATGTGCAGAATAAATCTGATTGTATGAAAGATACCATTTAGTGTGGGGTTTAAATATTGGAGAGAAAACATTCAGGCAATGATTAGGCACTCATTTTCAAGAGAGAAAATAAAAGGTTTTAGATAACTCTGACAGTCGTGATTAAAAGAGAGAGAGAGAGAGAAAAAAACTATCATCCCTTTATTTATTCTTCAATGCACAACAGTGCTGCATCTGTCTGAGGACCATACAGAAGAACAGTCTGAAAAAATATATCAATAAAGCTGTAGTTTGTGGAGGTTTTTTGTTCATTTGTTTTGGGGTTTTTTATTTGTTTTTTGTTTTTGTTTTTTGGTACTGGGGATTGGACCCAGGGGCACTTTTACACTGATCCACATCCCCAGTCCTTTTAATTTTTTATTTTGAGACATGGTCTGGTCTTTTTAAGTTGCTTAGGGTTTCATTACTGCTGAGACTGGCTTTGAACTTGTGATCCTCCTGCCTCAGCCTCCCAAGCCACTGGGATTCCAGGCTTGTGCCACTGCACCCAGACCCTTTTCTAGTATTTCTCTATTGCTCTATAGAAGGCTTAGTATACTTTCTCAGTTTTAGTGCTTAACATCTCACCAGGGCCTCTGCCATCTTTTGCAAAATAACGTTTTATTCCATGCAGTTCTAACTACTTGTGGTTATAATGATGGTAATGTCATTGGTTGAGGACTTACTCCATGTCATGCATATTTCTAATAATCAAACCTATCCTATGAGGTATATATTACAAATTGGTTATCATTTCCTTCTCTCCCTCCAGTTGCCATTTCTCAGATCTCTCTCTTCTTAGCTCCATCTACTTTCACCGGTCCTCTCCCAGCTTCAAATAGAGGGCTTTCCTGGAACATTTCTAAACCTAGAACTAGCAATAGCTTCACCTTCTACCTGGGTCTCCCTTCCTAGTGACAAAGATACTTATACCCTACACTTGAAACCTAAAAGTTTAGCATTTAGTTCTCAAAATGCTGGCTAGTATAATTTCTTTATCTAAGACACATTTAATATCATCTTCCTTAAAAATATTTTGCTCTAAGCCGGGCACAGAGGTGCATGCCTGTAATCCCAGCACTTTGGGAGGCTGAGACAGAAGAATTGTGAGTTCAAAGCCAGCCTCAGCAACGGCGAGGCACTAAGCAACTCAGTGAGACCTCGTCTCTAAATAAAACACAAAATTGGGCTGGGGATATGGCTCAATGGTCAAGAACCCCTGAGTTCAATCCCCGGTACCAAAAAAAAATTGTGTGTGCGTGTGTGTGTGTGTGTGTGTGTGTATGTGTATGTATAACACACACACACACACACACACACATATTGCTCTAATGAATATTTTGCTCTAAAGGTTAGTTTTCAAACTAGGCATTATGAAAGATAGAATAAAATTATAGGGGATCTATAGACCAATTACAATAGCCATGAATTCTTTTTCATTTGGGACAAAGAGTTATTCAGTATTTGATTCAGCTTTATTGTTCAATCCTAACTTGGAATTATGTAAAATATCATAGTTTACCTTGACATTCATTGTGTAAAACCACAACATTGAATTTAAGGAAGAGAATTGGAAAAAAATGTTTATGCAAGTGAGGATACTAAACAGCTCCCTGCTTTATCTGATTTTTTCTTCCTATCACCAGTCTTAAAAAATATTGTGGCCAACGGGTGCGGTGGAGCATACTTGTAATCCCAGCAACTCTGGAGACTGAGGCAGGAGGATTGCAAGTTCAAAGCCATCCTCAACAACTTAGTGAGGCCCTAAGCAATTTAGCGAGACATTGTCTCAAAATAAAACATAAAAAGGGCTGGGATGTGGCTCAGTTGTTAAGCATCCCTGAGTTCAATCCACAGTACCAAAAAAAAAAAAAAAATCTCATGGCCAAACAGACAAGGCTTTTTACAGTCATTATATAACACAGTGCTGATTATGGCAAGGGAAACCCTAGCTGACACTGCGGTGTAGACTTACCCTTGAAACATTTGGGTATTTCGAGGGTGCCGTCTATGCACTGAGTCTCCTCTGTATAGCTACACTTCTTTTCCTTATTTTTACAGAAGAAAGAAACTTTGACACCATGCAGCATTCCATCCTTAAATTTTTCCTGGAGCTTCACTCTTTCTCCTTGGTATAGCACAGTGGCTTTTTTAACAGATAATTTACAAGATGCTGAAAGAGAATATGTGTAGTTAAGACTTAAGAATTCAGTGAATCTTTTTTAATGACAATGTAGTATCTGAACGAGTAGATGAGTACACCTGAAAGAAATGGGTCAAGACAATGGGATTCCAGGAGCAAATGTTGTGAATAATATCAATAGAATTGCTAGCAGCCAAGCTGTATCAATAGAACCACTAATCATGGCCTTCACTGTGACCTTTTCTTTCCCTATAGTAGCTACTAAGATCAGAGCAGAAGTTTCAGCTTAGGGTCTTCAGTAAAAAAAAAAAAAAAAAAACCCTTCATGTAAACTTATACTGCCCCACTCAGATCCCATTTATTTTTTTTAAATATTTATTTTTTTAGTTGTAGGTGGACAGAATATCTTTATTTTATTTTTATGTGGTGCTGAGGATCAAACCCAGTGCCTCACGCATGCTAGGTGGGCACGCTGCACAGCACCATAACCTCAGCCCCTCAGATCCCGTTTATTAAGCTGATGTATCTATCAGCCAGCCACTGTTGGCTCACAATAGCTCACAAATAATCCTTTCTCTTTAAAAAAAAAAAGTGGCTTCAGCCACAGGGAAATCACTTTGCTAAAAGGGTTATGCAAACTACCCCTATCATCAATCTCAGAGTCAGGGAAGAGAACAATGCACAGCCAATGTCTAATGGACAAAGCAGAGGATATGAAAAGCAGATCCCTCTGCCTTTTGGTGAAGTTAAGTCAGGGAGAACTTGTGCCCCAGAGCTGCTGGTACGATGGAAGTGAAGCCAAACTCTAGAGGAGACCACAGCCTTGTTTAAAACAGAGTCTCAGAATCAGCAGCATCAGTATCACCTGGGAACTTGCCTGAAATGCATATTCCCAGGTCCCATCCCAGATCTACCAAATCAGAAACTGTGGGGGGAGCCCAGAAATCTGAGTTTAAATAAGCCCTCTAGGAGATTCTTATGCACAGTGAAGTTCTTGAACCAGTGCCCTACCCTCCTGCCTCACTACCTTTCCTTTGAGACCCTCACTTAAGAAATCAATTGCACTTTAATCTCTGTCTCTGCTTCTAGGAAATTCCAACCAAAGACAGTAGGAGGAGGCTGGGGCTGTAGCTCAGTGGTAGAGCGCTTGCTTAGCATGCGTGAGGCACTGGGTTTGATCCTCAGCACCACACATAACTAATAAATAAATAAAATAAAGATCCATCAACAACTAAACAAAATTTAAAAAAAAGACCATAGGCATTCATCATTTTACCTGCTGAGCCTAATTTGCTATTCCTGCTTAAACTGTCCAGCCCACACCAACCCAAGCAGAGATACAGTGCTAGATGGTTATTCTTTGCATAAGGTGACATTGACTGAATCAAGGCTGGATAGACACCTAACTCTAAAGGACCCAGAATCTCAAGGGAAAGATGCCACTTGGTGACATATCTTTTTAGCAGAGAGATCCTGGTGAATAATTAAGCCAAGTTCAAGTAAGCAGAGAGACACAGAGATGGGAGAGGCCATTGAGATGTGAAAAGAATAGCAACAATTCCTGACTTTCAGTTTCAATCCTCAGAAGTACCAGTTGTAGGGGGCTGGGATTGTGGCTCAGTGGTAGAGCGCCATGCCTCGCATGCGTGAGGCAGTGGGTTCGATCCTCAGCACCACATACAAATAAATAAAAATAAAGATATCGTGTTCAGGGGGCTGGGGTTGTGGCTCAGTGGCAGAGCACTTGCCTAACATGCGTGAGGCACTGGGTTCGATCCTCAGCACCACATAAAAATAAAGATATTGTGTATCCATCTACAACTAAAAAAAAATAATAAAAAAAAAGATATCGTGTTCATCTACAAATAAAAAAAAATAAAAAAAAAAAGAAGTACCAGTTGTATTTCATTTCCTGGTCTCCACATATCCTTTTTATTAGCAGCTCTTTTTCTTTGAACTAGCTTAAATGTGTGGTTGATTTTTGGAACAAAAAGAGCCTTGCACAGACAGAAGAAAAAAAAAAGATGCTCACAGGCAAAGATTTAAAAGCAAATATAGGAAGCCCACATGATCTGCCACTCTATCATCAATACTTACAAGGGAATTGTTTATTTCCCACAGCTTAATCTCAAGCAAGCTTCCTTAACATGAAGCTTCCCCATGTACACGAGAGGACTCAAGTCTTTCACTTGCCAATAACTCTGAAGCAGTTCTGAGAAACAAGTGGAAAATGAATAGAACAAGAAAATGGCAAGCAAAGGTGGTCCACTGGGGGACTGGGATTGTAACTCAGTGGTAGAGTGCTCGCCTTGCATGTGTGAGGCACTGGGTTCGATCCTCAGCACCACATATAAATAAATAAATAAATAAATAAATAAATAAATAAATAAATAAATAAAGACATTGTGTCCATCTACAACTAAAAAAATGTTAAAAAAAAAAAAAAAAAAAGGTGGTCCACTGGATGATTTCAGAAAACTTGAAGGACCTTCCCCATATTTTCATACCTTTACAGCTCGGCTGTGCAGACCAGTTCCCCATTTTTGTGCATTCAACCTCTTCCGGGCCATCCAGGGCATATGTATCATGGCATCCATATGTGGCTTTGTCCTTGTAAGAAAGTACTGGTTTTGCAGGATAGTTCACAAATCCATTGTCTGGTCTTGTTGGGAATGGGCATTTTACTTCTGCAAAGTTTATTCAATAAGTCATATTAGTGATGAATTGTCGGGTTGCCCAGCAGTTAGAGAATGGCTACATTCTTGTCTGCATTACACCACTACGTCACTGGGCGATCCTGCAACTGGAATGCAGTTTCTAGGTTCCTTATGCGAAATCCAGTCTCCATTCTCTTATACTTATGGGGCCCTGAGTATTTAAAAACTAAACACCATGTGGAAAGTAAATAATGTGCTAGGTGCTTTGGGCTTTCATATATAATCATTAAGGTATCATTATAGCAAAATTCCACACGGACTAAGATGGTGGCTTCGAAAAAAGAAGAAAAAAAATCTTTCTTACAATCAACAAATCATGAAATTAAAACACAAAGACCCAATGCACACACTGCACATCATTATTTGGTTTTGAAATGTTAAACCTAATCATCATGATTGTCTTCAGGCTATGCAAGAAGGCAGCATGAAATATGTCCAAGAAAAACAGTGCTGCTTTCCCAGCTTCCTCAAGATCCTCCACAGTAAATCCCCAACCTGTATCCCTAGTGGCTGCAGCTCAGGAGAGCAGGGCTGCAGCCAGGAGTAGCCTTGAGAGGTAGTTTAATGAGGTGACATGTCACACTTGTTAATACTTGATACATCTAAGTGAAGGGTTGGGAAGAAAGGAGAAAAGAACCTACTGCTTAGGATTTGGGAGAATTAGTGAAATGACATTTATGTAGCAGGAAACTAATACACGGCTCACTGTTAAGTACCCCAAAAGGTGCTGGGTTTTGTTGCTATTGGTAATTCCCCCATGTTAAAATCCACTTATGTTTTGAATCATTCAATAATTACCATTAATATCTATGGCTGGAGAAGTTAACAGTCCTTAGCATAAGTCTTTGCACACATGAAAAACTCTATAATTTGTCATTTGTTATGCAGATGGAAAATCCAAAGATAGTGATGACAGATGAAGTCAAAAGAGGAAGAATTTAGCGAGGCGCAGTGGCGCACGCCTGTAATCCCAACAGCTCTGGAGGCTGAGACCCAGGAGAGGTGGGGGGGACACGGGGACCTGTGAGTTTTTATCTTTGTCTCCTAATCCAGACTTCTCTTCACCAGCCTCATGGAAACGTCTAGCTGTCTGTGGACATCCCTTGTCCTTCCATGGCTTTCTATCTTTGCAAGGGCTGTGCCCTGTGTGATGCGCCTTTCCTTCATTCTCCTCTTCTCCTCCAGGGCCCCTTCAAGGGTCACTACCTCTGAGAATCTTTCCCAGGTAGCTCCAGGCAGTTAATTGCATGATATTTATTTCACTTCAGGTCAGAAGCAAATCTCATTCATCTGGTATTATTCCCCATGCATGTCACACAGTTTGCACATGGTAGATGCTCAGTAAACATTTGTTGAATGGGTACTTTGAAATACTCCATGATAAAAGCAGTATGGAGATTCCTTAGAAAACTTGGAATGGAACCACCATTTGACCCAGCTATCCCACTCCTTGGTCTATACCCAGAAGACTTAAAGACAGCATACTACAGTGACACAACCACTTCAATGTTGATAGCAGCTCAATTCACAATAGCTAAACTGTGGAACCAACCTAGATGCCCTTCAATAGATGAATGGATA
>PVHX01019199.1:0-35007 GCA_004024805.1 Geosciurus inauris | reverse complement strand
AAAAAAAAAAAAAAAACAGAGAGGAAAAAGCATTAGCATTAGTGCAAAGTTACCAATCTTAAAAGTGCAATATTCCTTTATTAATCAGTATTAAGAGAATGAGCATATCTCCTAAGTTTATTTAAATAACACATAATGTGAGCATAGGTGCATACTATGGCAAAATAATACATAGACTTCAACTACAGTAGAAACTGGTATAAAAAAATAAATTGCAATCAGATGGGAATAACATAAAATTTTTCAAAAGCAATTTCAATACTTTCAGTTCAATATTTATTTGATTTATTTAATAATAATTCTATGAATTCCTAAGATAATACAATCTTAAAAAGTAAAAATTAGTAATAAGATTTAATATACACATGCACACATATATACACACAAACCAATATACTTTGCAAAAACAGACTTCTAGATTTTTGAAACTCTAATATGAAACTTTGTATTACCATGCTGTTTGTTTAGAATACTACTAGAATACTAATATTTAGAAAAGAATCCATTCCTCCTGATCTACAGAATATTTCCTACAGTTAACTATTATTCATCTGTCAAAGTAATGTGTCCAAAAGGATTCAATCATTAAAGAGTAATCCTATTTGACATCAATGCTGTCTGTACTTAAAAAAAAAATCAGGAGGCCTATAGAACAATTTTTTAAAGTAGAATAATTGTTTAGAGTTTTAAAAGTAAGCTCAACTAACTTCTCAAAGGTTTACAGCAAAATGTGTCTGTGTCATGACTATATAGGAATCCATTCACTCTTTCAACAAGCATTTACAAAGTGCCAAGTACAATGCTAACTTCAAGGACTTGATAGTGAATTTGGCCAAATTCCAACTTTCATTAAATATTCTTTCTGGTGAAGAAAGATACATTCATTAGCTGATAAAACAGACACTAAAATATAAAAGAATGTGGTATAATGAAAGAGATACACACAGGCATTATAGAGATTAATTTTTAAAGAAATAAATAATTATTGAAGATAAACCTCCTAGATCACCCAATGCAGTTTTCCAAAACACATAGGTATTATTTTCATTCTTTGATGACACAAGAACTTCACTACTAAATTAATTTCCATATTTCAAACAATCAACAAGGTACCATGCGCAATACTACCAAAAATACCAAATATTAAACAGTATGAAATAAAAGTCCTACACTACATGATTTTTCCATCTAGCTAGGAATATAAGATTAAATGTATAAATCAATTTGGGCCTAGAGGAGAAATGAGTCTCTCCTGGGCTGAACTGTGAACTCCACCCAGGTTTTTTTTTTTCTTTCTGGTCCTTCAGAATGCTGTAAGCACCACAGAACATGCTGCCTTCAAATACTAAGCAGAAACACTCCTAATTATTATGGGTTGTATGAGGACACAAATAGCATAAGGCTCTATGGGAGATTAAAAATGGACTAAAATCAAGGTCTGATGAAAACAATGGGCCAAATAAAGAGCTGTAGCCAAGCAAACCAACTACAGCAAAATGAGGATCATAAATAAAGCCCGATACATTGTGAGGTTGTATGGCTAAACCCTAATCTGATATTTTTATGGGATCTAATAGGAAGCATAGAGACTAAAGAAAACATATCACTAGCATATATGTGGGGGGGGGGGCCACTAGTGCAGGACAATGACTGATTTTAAAAATAACTGAAATAGCAAGTTAAAAAAAGCACAAACAACTTTTCTGTTGACCAAAAAGAAAGAAAGAAGGTCCTACCTAATCTATGAGGAAGAAACCTGAGCAATCAAGGAAGGTGCAGTCATGGTCTGTATCAGTGTATGTGAACACTGAGAAACCAAAGAACACAAGGATCCAGGCTGCAGCGGCTTTAGGAGCTCGACTTGGAACTCCATACTGCCCTGAAACCACGGAGTCCCCATGTTTGGTATACATAATAAATGATTAAGTATGAGAGAATCACCTTCCCCAGCATGTCTTAGAACAAAGAGAGCAAACTAACACAATTAACAAAATTATAAAACTTACTAAAATAAGCCTGATTTGTATTATTTTTATGAGTCATTCTAACCAACACAGTGATAAAATTCTAAACAATCTCTATAGTTTCCATAGAGTTTTATTAACATATATGAAAGTTTTAAATTACCGTTTTTGTTACTCATTCTTCAGTAATCTTGTGTTCCACAAGGATGTTAATTTGAAGAACGCTAGTTAACAGCTGCCACAGGCTCTTGCTGATTCATCTACAAATGCTCCTAATTCCCAGTCCCTGAAGACATCAAGTGCCTTCACCCTTGTGATAGTGTATAATTCCAATATTTGAACAAGTGATCATAAACAATTGATTCATAAAACCATAGAACATACAGCAATGTGAATTACTTCAATTCTGCCGTTTTGCATGACCACATGAAGTTTTTGTTTGTATTTAAATTTAAAATAGTGACAGTGTGAACTGCAATATTAATGTGTTTTAATATTAATGTTTAAAACTTTTATTTTTAATTTTATTGAATAGACTAGAGGATAAGCATATTAAAAATATATTCTGGGCATCTAATATGCTAAGTTACTAAAAGTGCTATTTTTCTTTTTCATTTCTTTGCAGTAAAACCCATGTTTTATAAATTGATTTTCCTACACACTACCTTTCTTGAAAAAACAGCTTTATTGAGATGTAATTCACATATCATATAATTTATCCACTTAAGTGTACAATCCAATGATTTTTATATGCTCAGTTATGCAACCATCACCACAATCAATTTAAAACATTTCCATCATGCAAAAGGAAAAAAAATAAGAGAAATCTCTAATTGTTAGTAGCCATTCCCCATTTCTCTCCCCTACCTCTTCCCAATCCTCATCTCTCCATCTCCTACCCTCAATCATTAATCTACTTTCTGTCTCTACAAATTCGCCTATTCTAGACACTTTTTTAAACTCCTCCTATCTGCCTGCAATTATCATCTTCTCATCTCCTACTCCCCCTAACCGCCAATGGAAATTACCATTCTGCTCTTTCGTATGAGCTCAACATTTTTAGATTCCTCATATAAATGACATCATGTAATATTTGACACTTTGTCCATAGAACATTTCAATTAATCTTTTTCAGGTTCATCTATGTTGTCACAAATGATGAAATTTCATTTTAATAGCTGAATAGTATGTGATTGCATGTATTTACTACATTTTTGTATGCATTCATTTGTGGATGGACACAAGCTGGAATCATGCCTTGACTACTGTGAATAGTGCTATAATAAACATAGGAGTGCAGGTATGTCTTTGACATATTAATTTTAATTTCTTTGCATGTTTAATTAGTATATGTGGGATTGCTAGATTATATTCTTAATTTTTGGAAGAATTTCCAAAAGGGCTGCCTTTTGCCCACATTCTTGTTAATACTTTGTCTTATCTTTTTACAAACAATCATTCTACAAAGCGTAAGGTGATACCTCATTTCAACTTCACATTACTAAAGGTTCATTAATACTCCTGTTGGCCATTTTCATGTTTTCTTTTAAGAAATGTCTATTCAGGTCTTTAGCACATTTAAAAAATAGAATTATTTGGTTTCTTGCTATTGAGTTTCTTATGTACAAGTTTTAGATACAAACTCCTTGCCAAACATGTAGTTTTCAGTATTTTCTCCATAAACTCTGTTGTTGATTATTTCATTGGCTGTGCAAAAGCTTTTAATTTTGATGTCATTTTTTTCTTTTTTGGTGTTGTTCCTTTGCTTTTGAGGTCATATGTAGGAATTACTACTCAGACCATGTCATGGAACTTTTTCCCTGTTTTCTGGTAGTGGTGTCATGGTTTACAGATTTACATCTAAGTCTTTATATCCAGGTGGATTTGTAACTTTTAAGAGACAGGGGTCTATTTTCATTCTTCAGCCTGTGGCTACCCAATTTTCCTAGCAGAATTTTCCTTTATTGAAGACTATCCTTCTATTGAGTGATCGCAACTTTTTTGAAGACCAGTTGGCTGTAAATATGTGGATTTATTCCTGGTCTCTCTAGTTCCACTGGCCTGTGTGCTGTTTTTATTCTAATACCATGCTTTTTGAATTACAATGACTTTATACAATATTTTAAAGTTATATAGTGTGATGAATGCAACTTTGTTCTTTTTGCTCAAGGTTACTTTGCACAGAATCCTTTGTGGTTCTATATGAATTTCAGGGTTTTCTTTAATTTTTGTGGGAGTTTCATAAGGATTGCATTGAATCTGTAGATTGATTATTATATGGATATTTTAACAATACTTATTCTTTCAATTCATGAACCTGGGATGTCTTTTTATTTTTTGTGTATGTTCTTTCCCCTCTCTTTCAGCAATGTTTTATCATGTTACTTTTAAAGATCTTTCATCTCATTTACTAGATCTATTCCTGGGTATTTTATTTCATAACTATTATACATAAGATCACTTTCTTGATGTTTTTCAGATAGTTGGCTATGAGTATATAGAAATGTCACTGATTTTTGTAAGCTGAGTTTGTATCTTGCAATTTTACTAAATTTGTTTATTAAATCTAATAGGCTTTTGGTGTGTTCTTTAGGGTTTTCTATATATAAGATCAAGCCATATGTGGACAGGGACAATATAACTTCCTTTCTAGTATGATGTCTTTAATTTCTTCTCTTGCCTAATTGCTCTTGATAGGATCAGTATATGTTAAATAGAATTGGCAAATGTTTTGTGATGTAATATGTGATATATCCTTGAGAATGATTTATTTGCAGTTGAGAAGAATGTGTATTCTGAAGTTTGGATGGAATATTCTGTTAATGTCCATTAGATCTATTTTGTATACAGTGCAACACAAATCTGATATTTGTTGATTAGTTTTTTGTTTGTATTATCTGTTTTTTTTTTTGCTGAAAGAGAGCTATTCCAATCTATCCCTTCCTTTAGTCCTATTTGCTTTATATTTGCTTTATATTTGAGTGCTGCTATTTTGGACACATATACACTTACAATTATCATATCATTTTGAATTAACCCCTGTATAATTATATAATCATCTATTTGTACCTATTTACAGTTTTGACTTGAACTTCATTTCATCTGATGTCATTATAGCCACTCATACTCTTTTGTAGTTTCAATTGCATGTAAACACTTTTTCCACTCTTTCACTTTTCAGTATTTGTCCTTACTGATAAGTCTCTTATAAACAGCATTGAGTCTGCTTGCTGTTGTTTTCATTCATTTAGGCACTGTGTCTTTTAATTAGAGAATATAAACCATTTATATTCAAATTAATTATTGATAGGTAAGCACTATCAATAATTTTGTCGTTTTGTTCATTGTTTTGTTGACTTTTGTGTTCCTTTATGCATCTCTCTATATTTTCTTTTGTTTTTGTAAAGGGATTTTTCTCTATGAATATCTTTTTCTTTCTTGCTTTTTATTTTATTGTACATGTTATAGGCTTTGCTTTACAGATGCCATGAGGCTTACAAATGCCATTTTATAGTTATAACAGGTTATTTTAAGCTGTTAACAACAATGATCACACATACATGTGTACACACAAAAAAACTCTATCCTTTAAGTATATATCACCTCACATTTATTTTCTGATACAATAATTTATATTATTTATGTTGAATAAAGATTTAACAAATTATTGGTTTTTTTGAACTATTTTTGACTTTTTATCTATATTCTAAAGATAAGTGAATTTGATCCCACCATAACATTATGAGAATATTCTGAATTTGAGTGTATTACTCTTTCCAGAAAGTTTTATAATTCTTGACATTTTTCATGTTACTCATTACCACTCTTTTCTTTCAGGTATAGAATTCCCTTTAGTATTTTTTAAAATTAATTAATTTATTTGTTCTAATTAGTTATACATGACAGCAGAAATGTACTTTGATTCATAGTACACAAATGGAGCTCAATTTTTCACTTCTCTGGTAATACACAAAGTAGAGTCACACCATTTGTGCAATCCTGCATGTACCTAGGGTAATGATGCATTTTTTATAAGGCATATCTGGTAATGATGAATTCCTTCAGTTTTACTTATCTGGGAAAGTCTTTAATTCTCCATCACTTTAAAAAGATAGAATTGCTGGGTTCAATGTTCCTGAGTGGTGAGCATTTTCCTCAGCACTCTGAACACTCTCTCTGGACCTGTAAGTTTTCCACTGGGTAGTCTATTGTTAAGAATGTTCAAATTCCCTAAGACAGCACATGACAATGGCCACAAAAGATTACAATGGAACTGACAATTTTCTTTTATCTAGTAATGCCAAAGATATTGAAATTTCATAATATAACTCATTAAGCATGTTTGTGTGATATTGGTATAAAGATACTATAATGCTAATCATAAAAATATACTATATACAATTATGAATAGTCCATAATACTTGATAACAATAAACCACTATTTTAGTCTATGTATTTACTATACTATATTTTTATCTCTACTAGAGTGTACTTCTATTTATTAAAAAGTTTACTAGTCAAGTATGGTGATTCATGCATATTTATAGTCCTAGCTACATAGGAGGCCAAAACAGAAGGACCACCTGAATTACAGAGTTTTAGACCAACCTCAGTGGCAAGTCAAGATGCTATCTCAAAAAAGAAAAATTTGCTCTAAAACAGTATGCCATATTAAACTACCAGTAGCCTCACATATGTCATGTTACTCCAACTCTTAATCTCATCATTTTATTTGTTCTTGATTTAATTTTATATTGCTTTGTTCATCATGGCCCCTAAGCATACAAAATTCACTGCCAATGTTGCCAGCAACAGGCCAAGGTGAGTAATTAACCTGGAAACAATACGGAAGTGATTAAAGCCTACAAAGGTATAAAATTCATGACCGCTACTACATGTATTTCAGGCATGTTACATTGCACCAAATAAGATTATGAAGAACAAAAACAATGTGACAACGTTGTTAAAGAATCCTCTTCATTAAAGACAATGATACTAACAAAATATTGATAAAGGCCCAAATCAACTAAAAAGAAACTTCTAATGTTTTGAATGAAAGACCATACACCAAAGCATATTCTTGCCACAATTGAGACAATCACAGCCAAAGCAAAAAGTTTGCTTTCTTGTTAAAAGGAAAGGCCATCTCTGATTACATATTAAATTATTGCTAAATCTGGGAGGTTTAAACAGTTCAAGAATTGTTACCCATTACTAAAGGTGACAGTGACTAGTGAATCTACATGTGCTGATGTGAAGTTATCTAAAGTATTTTTGTGAACTCTTCATTGGTTTCTACATAAGTTGATTTTGAAGGATAATTACTTTCCAGAGCAAATCTGGAAGACCAACATGCTATACATATTCCCTAAGTATGAAATAGGTTATACCATCTAGGCTTGCATAAGTACATTCTTTGATGAAATCACCTAACAAAACATAACTCAGAATACATCTGCATCATTACATAATACATAACTGTAATTTGCTTCTTTCCTCTTGCTATTTTTAGGATCCAAATTGTCTTTCATTTCTTACAGTCTGTTTATATGTTGTAAGATAGGCTTATTGGGATTGGATATGATTGGAGATCCTTGACCTTCCTGAACCTGGATATTCACATCTTGGTCCAGATTTGGAGAGTTTTCTGCTATTATTCCTTTGAATATGTTTTCCCCCCTTTTCATCTCTGTTTGTTCTTCAATACCAACAGGTTATGTGCATACTCTCTGAGGTTGTCCCATAAATTCTATAAGATTACTGTTCCTTTAAACTTTTTTCTTCTTTAATTATAGAACAATTGATAATAATAAACCACTATTTTACTGGTCTACGTATGTACTATACTATATTTTTATCTCTGTCTTGGAGTTAAAATAGTCATTCTTCTGCTGATCAATCCTGCTATTGAGGCTGCCTATCACATTTTTCATTTCATTCACTGTATTTTTGAGCTCCAGAATTTATTATTTTCTTATTTCAATGTTAAATTCTCTGCTGAATCTCTGAATTCTCCCTCCCTGTTTTCTTGACATTCACTTAGATTCCCTACAATAGCTATTTTGAATGTTTTTCAAAGTGTTTCATAACCCCTATCTATATAGAACAAGTCATGGGATCCTTCATTTGTCTGTTCTCAATGCTGTGGTCATGCATTGATATCTGCACATTAAAAGAAGTAGGTATTCCAAAGCTTGAAGTTCAGTTTTATCAGGGAATGTGCTCCAACAAAGGCTATCCAGAAGATATAAAGAACACTTTTGCTATGGTCTCAACCCCATAATAGCTGCAGAAATTGCAGAGGTTGGGGTACTCAAAGCCTAGGAATGTTATGGAAGATGCAGTAGCAGGCTGGATTCCCTTGGCTTCAAAGACTGGTCCAGGCTGGGATGAAATGAAACTCTCTGTCTAATGAATGCTACCTGTTGCTGTGTGTTATTCTGAGCCCAGGGCTACTATATTCAGCTCTGGTGATGAGACACAGAATAAAGTTCATTTTGTTGGGACTACAGATTTCTGTCTGGTGCCAGAGCAGGTATAGAGACTCAACTTGTAAGCACTGGCCTGGGGTTATGGGCCCGAGAGTCTACCCCATGATGGATTTTACTATAGCAGGTGGGATGTTCAGTTTCAAGGCAAATTCTTACATTTACTTCCTTCACATTTTCTCAAGAAGATGGCATTACTTCCTCAATCCCATGCTATGCTGTCTGAAACTGAGAAAGGAATGATTAAGATAATGTAAAAAAAAAAATCCTTCCCACTTTCTTTAATGTGTTTTTGCTTACTATGTTATACCAAGTTGATCTCTCATATAGTTACCTTCAACTGAGTGAAGAAATTTTTTTCATGTAAATTAGTTGTTGAAATTGGTATTTCTGAAGGGAGATGATGAATGAAAAGTACTACTCCACCATTTCCTTCTGTCCTTCATCAAAACTATCATTTTGAAAAACAGTCCTTGCATCTAAAAATCTCCAGATACAGTCAATGTTTGGTTTCTTATTTGTTATATGTCTCTGCATCACAAGAATATGTACCCTATAAGACTAAGCACTTTTTCTTATTCACTTTTATTATTCTAGTGCCAGAATAATCAGCATATAGTAGGTGTTCTAATATATTAAAGGAAGGGACGAAAAAAGGAAGGGTAAAAGAAGTGAATATCAGATCATGGAGAACTTTCCATAACAGGTGGTTTTTGTTTTCTATTACATTAGGGAAAGTTATTGAAAGAATAATTAGATTCAGAAACCAAAAGTATGGCTTTGAAAAGACAAATCAGGAAGCCAAAACAAACAAACAAAACCCTTTGGAGGCTACTACAATGGTATAGGATGTGAGATGTAAAGGACATCATAGAGAAGACAGTGGAAGAAGACATTTTAAAAGTATTCACAAAATGCACATGCCATGATAGTGAAGAATAATCAAGATAGTTTCTATATTTTTGGTGATGGCAAACTTTGAGATGGAAAGCTCACAAAGAAGAGTGACATTAGTATGGTGAAGTTCATGGTTAAAAGAATCACAGAGAGAGAAGCCAGGCAAAATGTAGAGTGTAAGTAATTTGCCTGTAATTAAAAATTGGAAATGAAGAAAGTAAATGAATGCTTGAAGACTACATGGGGAGAAAAGGATAAAAGGATAGAAAACAGATTTTGATAGGAATAATTACTGCCCAAGTTTGTTGGGCTCATAAAAACATTTTTTTCTTCTTCTGTATTGCTTTAATAATCTAAGTCCTTGAAAGAAATTTTTTCTTGTGGCAACTATAAATCCTTCAATATAGTCAGAGAACATGAAAAAATTGTCTTAGAAGGCTCTTGTTACTTATGTGAAATGGAATTTACTTCTAACTTCCTATTCTTACTATTCTTTTGAAGCATACTTGTCATGTTTTGCCAGAAATTTGCTTCAGCTCATGATTGTATAGCCACTACTTTTAAATTTGCATTATATCACAAATTATCAAAGTATTTCCTATTAAATAAATATTTCACCTTAACCACATTTTTCTTTATTGTCAAGCAATATGAAATGCAATAGATATGATGAAAACAGTGAAACATTTGAAAAAATAAAGCTAAGAACAGCACTGGCCTGACTATTCTACCCACCACAAAATCCATAATAAAAATATTAATTTTAAATAAAAGAAAAATTAGCATATGTGTGTGTGTTCTATACATGCATACTTAACAGTCTCTTAACAACATTTTCTCTTCAATATCTGGATTTAGAGTCCTTTTAACCCTTTTAAATTCATGTTTAAAAAAGATGATGTTTGGAAAAAAGCAAAATACTGAATATTTCATTAATTTGTTGAAGAATAAAAAACAATTGATTGTGTTCAATACAATAGGGATTAAATGCTGGATCTCTTTCACTGACTCTAGTGATTTTTTAAAAAAGTAGTTGTGATACTCAGTCACCAGGGATAAAAGAATCCATTTGGATGCAAAGGAGAAGGAAAGATAAAACCTGACATCACCTCTTTAAGCAATTGATTTCAAATACAAAGCTAATTTAATCTTTTTTAGCCACTCTCATACAAGAGAATGAGAGGCATCTGTGAGAAAGAAAATAAATTAACAGAAAAGTTTAACAGTTTCAATTCTGGCTAAATTCATATAAGTTTTTATAATCCATAGCAGTGACACAATGCTTCTACTATGGGACAGTACACATGAGACTGATTAAGCATTTCATATTGTCTTTATACAAAGAAGAATCAAAGGCAAAAGCAAGACAATAAAATTTTAAAACAACAACAACAAAATGTTTGGTTGCTAATTCAGGGCAGTCTAAAAATGTACTGCGAATACAAGAAAACACAGTTTTAATGCCAATTTGTATAATTTAGTAATGTCCATATGTATTTGTTTGACAAATAAATATAGAGATCTTTACAATCATAATCATCTACTAAAACTGACAACACATAATAATTCACAAACATGGCTAGTGCTGTTTTAAGCTTTTTGCAAAGATGTAATTAAGGAGCAAAAAGATATTTAATATTCTACCAGGTTATACAACAATTAAGCTTATATTTTTTAAATTCACTCACATACTTCATGTGTATAATTGGGGAAAAACTCACAATGCTTATACACAGATCGTTAATAGATTTTTTTTCCTAGTTAATAAAATGTATTAAAATGACATTTTAAAAGTTAGTCTAAATCCTTCCACCAACATAACACATTATTTCATTTCCTAGAAAAAAATTCATAAAATATGTGTGCTCTTAAAGTTAATAGTGTAAAACATCCACACAGAAAATACTTATTACTTGACAATTAGGTTATTTATACTTCATAGCCTCTCTAAAATGTTTTCCTAGTATGTGATACTTTGTTTGACAGTTAAATAGTTTGATATTAACAAAAGCTTGCATATCAATATTTATATCAATAAATATACCAAAATATTGTATAAATAAAACAAAACATCAACAATTTCCTATTATCTTCGGTTAACTTATATTGAAATTTGTACATATTTATGAATGCCAGGAAACATAAGAAACATCACAAACTTTAGTCATAATTTAATTAAACTTATTTTCTGATTATTAAATAGGATAAATTATTATCTAACAAAATAATTCTGTAGTCATAAAACTTTAAATGTTAAATATATAAATAGATATTTTAAATGATCATATTTTATAATCTGTCATTTTTAAATATAACATACTTAAATAAAATAACAAAAAAGATTATAGTATATTTAAGGAATATCTACTCCTTACTCTGTACTAATAATGCATTTATTACTTTATGATAATAAATGTAATACATGTCCAGTACAGACTCCATTTAAATTATTTTGAACAACTGTTATGTTAAACAACAGCAGCAAAAACAAAAACAAAAAAAACCCTCCATTTTTAAAGCTTGGGTGAAACATCTGAGAGTCACTCATACAAAGTGACCATCCATTTCCATGTATGAATCCACATGAAATGAAAATACTATGTGAGTGAATCCTGCCTTAAAGTAGTAATACTGATTAATATTAAGTATTAAAGAGGTATTAATATTCTAGACCCTACAAATATGTTCATTTAAATAGAACATTCCTAGTAGATTCTGACAAAAATTATAATCAAGTGCAAGACTATGAAAATTTTACACTGAAAATATGTCAGCAGTACATGTTTATCTAGAAAACAAATTGCATGGTCCAATAGTCTATGGAGCCAGGTTTTCCTCATTTCTAATATCCATGATTTTCAGATATAGTTCCATTAAAGGAAAGATTTTCAGGAATAGAACAATAATTTTTCTATGATTTGTTCCTATAATCAAAAAACGTTTTGCAGAAATTTGTCTCAAATTCATAGAACTAGACAGAGAAATTCTTAAATACTGTTTAAAGCCAACTGCAAATTTCAAAGTGAAGAATATAATCAAATTTTGAACATTTGGTAAAAGAACATTTACAATGCCATCTGTGAGCCTCAAATTTCTACATATCTATGAACCAACAATATTCATAATTGTTTTATCGTACCATTTTTGACATTACAAACATGAAATAAATGTAGGCATTACCTCAAACCACCAACATATTCTTGTTTTTCAAATATAGTGATGTCAGAGTAGCCTAATCGAGCCAAAAATGAAGCACAACTTATACTGGCAGGACCGGCACCAAAAAGAGCAATTTTTGCAGAATAGGCTTCAGGCATTTTTTCTGGAGGTAGCAGAGAAGGATTTCTGATCTGTGGGATATTCATTGCTTTGAACACCTGTGGAGAAATCAATTGCTATGATTAAAATTTTAAATTAAATTTTACATTCTCAAACATATTTTTAATATTACAACTCCATTAATAATTTAATTAGCAATGAATACTACCTTTTTAGCATTAAAATGACATACTTACAAGTTGTATTATGTGAAGTAAATGAGAATTTATGGCTGCCTAATCCTCAGTCTTTGAAATTGGTTTCTAGAATTTTTCCAATAGGAAATATTTCTGATTCACCTTCCCTATTCCTACCTCTAGACCAAGTTAAGATGCTGGTCCTCTGAGCTCATCCTCTGGGTACAGTTTTTTTTAAAGATTTTTTAAAATGTTTATTGTCTTATGTTCTATTTCAAAATTGTGATTGTTCTTTTTTTTCATATTTAATTTATTTATTTGTTCTATTTAGGTTTACATGATAACAGAGTGCAATTTGATTCATTGTACATAGCTAGAGGACAACATATCAATTCTCTAGTTGTATGTTGTATAGAATTTTTATGCCTCCAAAATAAACACTCATCAACCTGTACGTGCATGTGGTAAGATTACAAGTCAGTCAGTAGTACGTTAATTCCTTAAGCAGGAAATATGTCATACATAAGTATATTACCAACATACTACCAGCAGTTACCACCAACCTGGCACACAGCAGATAATGAGAAAATAATCTCATAACATCTATTTGTGGTTATGATAGATTAGCTATTGAAGAATAATATTTTAGAAATCCAATTAAAGCACTAGAGAGCTACTAAAGTAATGTAGACTTGGAGCTGCCAAGATCTCAGACAGAAAGTAACGGCGGCGAAGTGGGACGGCAGTTTTGAAGTCACTTCCCTCCTAAGAGCATTTGCAATTTAGGAAGGAAGTAAGTCAAGAATCTTAGAGTGGTCCACAACTCCAATCAACAAGAGAGACTTTGGCAATATTCTAGAAATGCAAAGAGACAATGTTTGGGAACACAGGATGCCAATAACCTGGAGCAGCTAGTAGTACAGAAAAATGACCTTAAGCTACATCAGACAAAAAGTAAAGGGTCTCAACAGAGGGATTTTGTAAAGCTGGGGGAACTTTTTGCACTTTGATGGTCCAGAAAAAAACAAAAACTGAATTGCTGCGTAACTAAAGAGGAAAAATCCTTAGCAAACACCTTGTACACAGCTGGAACTTCTGAAGTCTCACACTCTATGAGTGAAGCAAACCAGAGGGAGACAGTCAACTCAGTCTTCAGTTAGCTCAGTCCCAGATTTGAAGGAAAGTGGTTAGTCCTCACTCTATCTATCTTATCTATCTACCAAATGACAGCATGGGTCTTCTGTGGAGAATAAGTCAACTACAGAATCTACATATTGCCATTTATAATGCCTGAATTTAGATCAAAATGCCCAGGCACAGCAAGGAAGAAGAAATACTAAGAAAACAGTAAGTATGGTTATCTAACACAGGCCTCAAATAATTATATGATCAATATGTTCAAAATATAAAACAAGAATATAAACTCCCACTAAATGGGAATTTGAAAAAAAAATTAAAAATTTAGAAGATAAATGTGCAAATATTGTATTAAAATTTCATTTATTAATAGCAAATTTGACAAAGAGCAAGAAAGATGAGAAACTGGAAAGTGGGATAGTAAAAACAATCTAGGCGGAAGCAGACAAAGCAAACAGAAAAGAAAATACAGAAAAGAACATAAGAGAGCAAAGAGCAACCATAAAGATAGGTGATAAATGGAGACTTGAATTCCTAAAAGGAGAGGAGAGAGAGAATGAGCAAGAGCTATATTTGAAGAGAAACAGGCATAGACTTTCCCAAAACTGAAAGGATAGGCTCAGGAAGTTCTAAAATCTTAAACATGGAAAACATATTTTAAAAAATCATGCTTATTAACATTGCAGTAAAATTGTTGAAAAACAAAGCAAGAAAAATAAGGAATTGAGACAACCAAAGAATAAGGACAAAATAAAGTCAATAAATAGCAAAGAGGCTAACAGTTTTCCTCTCAAAAGGACTGACAGAAGTCAGAAAAATATGAATTGATATTTTGAACAAACTGAAAATAACTTATACCTAGACTTCTGTTCAGGGGGATGTTTTTCAAATATGAAGGCAGAATAAAAACACCTCCTGAGGGGCTTTGTTGCTAGTAACTAAAAAAAAAAAGTCCTGAAGAATAATAGAAGTTAGACATTCTTCAGGAACAAAGATTATCCTAGATGGTAAAATAAATGCAGATAGGAATAAAGATCACCAAAAAAACTTAAATATTGAAGTACATGTAAATTAATATTGACTATAGACAACATAATGTCTGTTATGTAGAGGTTAAGAAAGCTAAAACTAAAATGCATAACACAAGGTGTGAGAGGTTAAATACTGAATGTACCAGAGCACAGCATAGTCAATGAAGTGGTAAAAGCACTAATATGTATAGACTCCAATCAGTTAAGGACACATCTTGTATCTCTACAGTATCTACTAAAACAACATCAAAAATATATGTAACGAGTTAATGGAGAGAAAGTATAACTTAAATTAATATACTTTATTTATTCAAAGGAAATAAATGAGAAAACAGAAACAAGTGTAGAGAGGAAGCAAAACAAAAAACAAATACTAAGATGGAGAACATAAACATAAGCCTGAGAAATCACATTACATATAAATAAACTAAAATTCCAATTAAATGATAAAAGCTTTAAAAGATATACATCTCAAATATAAGAACACAGAATGGTGTACTGTTAAGGGGGGGAAGTTATACATGCATACACTAACCAAAAGAAAGCTGATATATATATATATATATATGCCAACATCAGATATATTAGACTTTAAGGCAAGATGTATTACTAATCTTAAAGACAAACATTTCATCTTAATAAAGTCAACCTGCTAATGAGTCTTTACAATTCCAAATCTATAGGCAGTCAATTACAATTTTAAATATACAAAGAAACCACTGAAGGTAGAATAAATTAATAAGGACTAGGACATAGCTCAGTGGTAGTGTGCCTGGCTAGCATAAGTGAGATACTGGGCTCAATCCCCAGAACTGCACACTGAAAGAAAGAAAAGAAAAGAAAATTAATTCAGCACATCCTCACTATTCTCCTCCCCTCAAAACTTGACTATCAGTAAAAGTTACCTATGAATACATTCATATTTTGAATGAATTTTAATATTTGTAGATTACCTCTAGGGTTATTTGCATTCAACAGATCCTAACAGTAAATTTCTCTCCTTGTAGAAACCCAGGAAAGTATCATGAAATGGAAATACATTTTCTTGAGTGTGAAGAATGTGACAAAGCCCTTTATGCCCTCTTGGCCTCATCTGACATACACCACTAATTACTCTGAATAAAGTATGCTATTTAAAATATGCAAAGAACATTCAAATTATCTTTAAAAATGAAAAGAGAATTTTGTCAACAAGTACTCTTCTATCCCATTTTCTCAGCCTGAGGCAATAACTTTTCTGATATAATTTTGTCATTTTTAACCTACTGCATATTATTGGTAATATATATGTTTTCTTTCTAAGATCATAAGAACTTTAAGGGCTCACACCATCTTTGAGATCATCTTTTCATTTCTGCAGTTTTAATACATAACAGCATACATGTTAACTAATCAACAGTTTACATTGGTAATATAAAAATTTATTGTTCCTAGCAATAATTTAAGGTTTTATAAATTATAAATATATATTGTATATATTTATATATATACAATACATATATACATGTAAGGATATATATACATATATCCTTCCATATGATATCCAAATAGCACAGATTTTTCTTTCACATGATTTGCAAGTCAACACATACTTTTACCTTTTATTTCTTCATAGACAAACAGAACAGGGAATTAAATTCTAATATTAAATTCATAAGCTATTTTAATGAAAACATAAAAATGTAGTTGCAACCTATTTATTAATTTTCCTAAGGTAATGTTTTACATACTTTTCACAATAGATATTTACACACACATTTAATAATGATGAGGGAGAGATACAGTTAATTTCATTTAGGAATTAAATAAATGCTTGTTTGTTCCAAATTCTGTTGAGTATTCTTAGCTTTGTGAATTAATCATTAAAACCCTAAACTTTCTCATGGTAAAATTTAACATTTAGAAACAAAACTGATGTTTGAACAAACTTTAGAAGAAGATATATGTTTTTTTAAAAAGAATAATTCACTGCTAACATATTTTACAATGGAATATTTTTACATGACTACCTATGGAATTTTCTTTTCTAAAAAGTTTACTATAATGTGAAATTAAGTTGTGACAAACAAGTAGAATAGGATTTATGAAATGTCTTCACTCATTTTGCATTGACTCAGAGGCCAAGAAATAGTTTCCTTTTTAGACACTAAGCATATCTGACATGAATTCAAGCTAATGGTATGCAAATGAATTAGCAATTATCCAATAATACACTGTGTGTATAAATTTTCACCTAAGGATATTTTAATATTTTTGAATGGAATGTTTAAGCATTTCTTTAAATGCTATGAAGTGCAAATATTGAATTAAAATGTTTATTGAATTTCTGCTAGAATTTAGTACAGACTTGGAGTCTCTCAGGGTATTGAAAGAATGAAAGCAAGCACATGTTTCAACACAAAGAGTAAGTACCATAGACATGCAGTGGGTTTATACATTTGTTAGCCCCTCCTTTATGCAACTCAAGTCCTGCAACTTACAGACTGCTCAATACATATTTAATATATGACCCTGCTCAATATACTAATCTAGAAGTTGACATTTCTTTGTCTGTTCTGCTTTTTTTTGTTCTGCTTGTTGTAACTTTTTATTGCACTAGATTTTTTTCCCTTTAGTTAACAAAAGGGGTGTTTGTTATAGGAGTTCTATCATTGAAATTAGACTGCTGGGGGTTGAATGTTGACTCCACCATTTTCAAGCAACATGGTATTTGTTAGGTCTGGTCAGGGTCTAAGATGCCCAATTAGGGGAACCGGTCAGCAGCTGTGAAGCGGAGCTGCAAGCCAGATGTGATGTCACTAGTAGACATGCCTCCTGTCAATCAGCGAGTTTTCCTGACTTATCCAGGAAGGACTCTGGCCTTCTCTTCCTGTCCCCAAGCCCTCCCCTTCCTGACCGGGTTTTCTTGAAATTCTCTGTGCATGGAATCTCCGGCGCCATTTCTCCCAACATGCTCTGATGGACAGGGGATTTGGTCCGAGGGCGCGCATTCCAATAAAGCCTTGCTGAGTGGCTTAATTCATCTTCTCCTGGTCGCATGATCTTTACAGTATTGAACATAACTTGTAATATTCTAGCCATCATTCTATTCATAAACTGTAGTTAATAATTTCTATCTCATAAGGCTACTATGAAGATTAAATGAGCTGACACATGCAACATACCCTAGAAAAGTGCCTGGTCCTACAGCAAACAGAACTTCTCATTGCACCTATTATTGTTCAGAATCCGAGATAGAGTATATCTAAATTCACACTGTTCAACATGGGGGCTACTAGCCACATGTGATTCAAAATTTAAACTAATTAAAATTAAATTACTCAGGAGGCTTAAACAGGAGGGACACACATTTGAGGCTACGGGCAGAAACTTAACAAGACTCTCAGCAACTTAGTGAGACCCTGTCACTAAATAAATAAATAAATAAATAAGGTCGGGGATGCCATCTCAGTGCTAAAGTGCCTCTGGGTTCAATCCCCAGTACAAAAATAAAACAAATTAAATTATTAGTATATATGTATTTCTTACATAATTTTGTAAAAAACTAAAGTGTTTTACAAAGTGGCTGAATTTTTTGCATTCCCACTGGCAATGCAAAAGACTTCCCTTTGTTCCACATCTTGCCAGTATGTGGTGTTGTCAGTGTTCTGCATTTTTTGCCATTTGGCATAGCCTGAATGTGTCTCCTCAAAATTCATATATTGAACCTAATCACCAATGTCAGGAAGAGGAGTCTTTGCGAGAAGAATAGATTGAAAGAACTTGGAGGTGATTCAGTCATGAGGAGCCCTCCTGAATTAGTTTAATTTCCTCATAAAAGAGGCTTAAGAGAGTTACCTTGACGTTTCTACACCGGAGACACAGTAGGAAGGCTTCACCTATAAATCAAAAAAGCTGTCTAGACACCGAATCTGCAGGCACCTTAGTCTTGTATTTCCCAGCCTCCAGAACAGGGTCAAATAATTTTTTTGTTGTTTATTAGCTATCCAGTTTATGGCATTGTGTTATAGCAACCTGAACAGACTAAGACACTATTCTAATAATATAGTGGTATATCACTGTTGTTTTAATATTTGTTTTTGTGATGACATATGATGGGCAGCATCATTTCATATCCTTCTTTGCCATCTATGCATCTTCTTGGCCCATTTTTTTACTCAGATTGTTTCCTTATTTTTCAGTTTTAAGGACTCACTATATATTTTGAATAAAGGTTCTTTATCAGATATGTCCTTTGCAAGCCCCATACTGTGGTTTGACTTTTCACTTTGTTCATGTGGTCTTGAAGAGCACCAGTTTTTAATTTTAATAAAGTCCAGCTTACAAATAATTTCTTTCATACATTGTGCCCTTGACATTGTATGTAAAACATCATGCCAAATTCAAGGACATCTAGATTTTTTTCTTATGTTCTCTTCCAAGAGTTTTATAGTTTTTCCTTTTACATTTAGACCCATAATTCATTTTAAGTTTTGCAGAAGTGTGTAAGATTTGTGTCTAGATTTATTCTCATGTTGATGTCCTGTGGTCCCAGCACCATTTGTTTTTCCATTATATCATCTTTGATCTTCAAAGTTAAGATAACTACATTTATGTGAGCTTATTTCTGGTCCTCCCATTCAATTCCAATTATCACTTCTTTCAACATTACCACACTATTACTAGCATTACACAAAAAGTTTGCAGAGTCAAAATTCCGACTTTGTGCTTCTCCTTTAACTTTTTGTTGACTAATAAGGGTCTTTTTCCGCTCACAATATGCTTTAGAATCAGTTTGTATATATCAACAAAATAACTTACTGATTAAGACTCTATGGAACCATACACAAAACTGTGGAGAACTGACATGTGAAAAATATTGAGTCTTACTGTCCAGAAATGTCCAGCATGTCTCCACATATTGAGTTCTTCTTTATTCCTTTTATCAGAATTTTGAAGTGTCCCTCATATAAATCTTTTATGTACTTAAGCAATTCTTTTTTTTTTTTTGAGGGTGCTAATGGAAATGGAAATGCTTTTTTTTTTTTTATTTAAAATTCTAAATTTTCTTTGCTGGTATATAAGAAAGTGACTGACTTTTACATATTAACCTTATATCCTGTAATCTCACAATTAGTTATTCTAAGATTTTTTGTTGTTGTTGAGTCTTTTGGATTGTCTACATGGATAATCACATCATGTGGGAATAAAACCACAAATTTTTATTATCTATATACCTTATCTATATACCTCTTCTTATCTTACTGTATTTAATTATATCCATTTTAATTCTTCCTTTCCAAACAAATGTGATAGCTCTTGGACTATTTTAAGATTATTTTGCTTTTTACATTAGTAGGATTTAACAAACATTTATAGAACCCTACAATATAAAAAAAGTACAGTGTTGTAGAAAACCATAAGGAAACCCTACCGTTGAAATACCTAGTTAGAGGTTTCTTATAAGGTTTATTGCTGTGAGATTGTGTCCTGCTGCCCACAACTGACACTGATTATCTATTAGACACCCTACTAGGGACTTCACTATTTTTTCCACTGTTGTTTTTCATTGTATGTGTAGCACACAATCTGATATTTCCAATAAGTTACAAAGTAGTCAGTTCTTCCTTTCATTCTGCAATCCTAGGGCACAATAGAGTTTTACCACAAAGTAGGCACTCAACAGGATTTTGATAAATTTCAAAATTACTGAACCCCAGTGATAGGCTCTGGCAAATCAGGAAGTCATAAAAGAAAACAGAAATACCTTAGTGATAAAGAAGGGCAGCTTTCATGTATGATTACACTTTGTAAGAGCAATTTCAACTAAATTTCCTGACATGATCATCCAGTGATTCCCGACCTTTCATTCATCTAGAAGGTACATTTACTTTATCACTCTAAATTGACTTTATTAGCATTTTCTCTATAATTTTCATATTATTTCAAGACAAGAGGGAGATTATCTTGATTTTAAAAATGGAAAAATTGAGCTACAGAGGGGAGCCATGGGATTTTCTCCCAACCTTCTTCACATTCCGGAGACAAAGCATAATTTTCTAATTGCTAGAAAGCAAAAAAGGACATAACATTTTAAATGCAAAGTTATTTACCAATTCTAAAGTACACTTCTTATTTTAATCTTCCTTAATGCCTAAAATGGTACATAATGAAAATATACTTGAAAATTTGATAGCTATAATTCCACAATTATTCAGTTTGCTCCTGGTAACTAAACAATAGCAGAAAAAACTATAGTGAAATCCTGAACATAGAATTTTCTGACAAATTTCAGAACATCTCCACTAGCTAAAAGATGAACTGTAAAAGTAATCGTGTTCCACATACCTCCTAAGAGTCTTATATTTTGGCATCTATTAAGCTTGATTTCATTATAGAATAAAGTAATTTCTGGTAATTTTTCAAAAAAGTTATTTCATCTGTGTAGGTCTAAAAGAAATCTTCATAAAAATGCACATTTATTTCACTGGTTTTGGTTTTTTGGGTTATTTAATTAGTAGGATGATGGTCTGGTTACCTTTTGAATGCTTGAATGAAGAAAGATTACTGTTTGTGCATCCAAAAGTAAGCTACTTTAAACTGCATGCTTCTAGTAGACGCTTCTTTGTAATTTTCCTTATAAGCTGCTTTTTTTTTTTTTTTGGAAAAGAAGTCAAAGCAAACATTGAGGAGACGCTATTTAATGCATGCACCCTTTCAAAAGAAACATACTTAGGTTACCTGACAAACAATTCTTCACAAAAATTACAAAACAGACAACAAACGTGGGAACTGTTACTTCCATGTATTAGAAATGAGGAAAACTTCATGTTGTGGCAAAAATTGTTATCAAAATACTAATGTATTGTTTTAGCTTTTATGCTATATTTTATCACTTTTATTTTTTAAGAAAATATGTTTTTCTCTCTTCTCCTTCTTGTTTTCCCTCTTCTCCTTCTAGTTACCCGAGGTGAACACAATCCATTATATATAATCTTTCTTTTCTGCTGAACACACTTAACACCAAAAATTTTCATGTGAAAAAATGAGTGGCTATGAGGCTGGAGATGTAGCTTAGGGGTAGAGTAGTTATCTAACACCTGTAATGCCCTGGGTTTAATTCCAAGCATGAAAAAGAAGGGAAGGGAAGGGAAGCAAAATTGAGAGAGGGGGAAAAAGGAAGGTAAGGGAGAGGAGGAGAAAGGAAAGGAGGGAAGGGGAGGCAGGGCTGGCTACATTCCACAGGTGGTCATTGGAAATTGTCAGTTATATCTGAATACTTTGTATTTAGGGCTGAGGATACAGCTCAGCGTTGGAGCACTTGCCTATCATACCCATAAGCCTCAGGTTCAATTCATAGTACAAAAAAAAAAAAAAAAAAAAAAAAAAAAAAAAAAAAAAACAGCTTATTTAAATACTGTATAATTCCTATTGTGATGTACTCTTTGAACCATAAGTCATTGACAAACATTTTTAAATTTCTATATATAAATTTTTGTTGCTGTTTTTATTTTAACAATATTCCTATATTTGATTTCTAACGTAAATGTGTTAACAGAAAAGACATTTGTTTCTACTCATTTGAATATAATACACATTTATCAGCTACTGTTTCTGACCCAGTACATGGTCAGTTTTGATAAGTGAATGCATGAAAAGGATAGTTACCTGTACAAATCAGGTTCAGGAAACATTACAGATTTCTTAAATCAATCTAATAAACTTTATTCAAATAAACCTTATCACTTCAGAATAAGGCTATAATGTAATTTGCAGATAAGCTTATGAATGTTACATCTTTAAATAGATTTTTTCTTTTTATCATTACTTATTTTTTCCCCAAACAACTTTCTTATCAATATTAAAAATAAAATTTTATTTCCATCTTAATATAAAACCTCAAAATGAGTTGTTATTTCTTTGCAGCCAATATTTAGTTACATTCACCACCACATTTTGATGGTTTCTCTGTTTCTATTTCTGTTTTCCATTCCAGGTTCGTTTGTTCCTTCATACTAAAGAATAACCCTTAGTAGGACGTTAAAGAAGGTGAATGTCAAACTACGTTAGATATAAAATGCCTAAAAATACCATTATTAATGTCTTTATTGTTAAAGGAGTAACAAAAGCCCTTATGTGAGACCTTTAAAAATATCGTTCTTTTAGTCGCTGACATCTGTTGCTGCTGATGGGAAACGTGGGCTCAGGAATTGTCCTTTGGTTTTAAAATAATGCTTTTTCTTTCTCTGGAAACTTTGACTCCCCTTTTATCATAATTATTTCATAACATTACAATATGCACGTGTTCAGGTAAAACACTTAAATCTTTCCTTCCTTTCCAAAAATCACCTACCTGAACTGCTTTAAGGCTGCTTCTCAGCCAATCTCTTTGGGACATTTTTTTAAAAATGTATACCTGAGTCTTCCAAGTGTCTTAACTTCTGTGTTGTACTACTCATTTCTTTGTATCCTTAATGTGTTCTGGTTGAATTTCTCAGATCTTCTCTTTTTTTTTTTTTTTTTTTGGTCCAAATTTTAACTTTTATTCCACTCACTTGCTTTTTTTTTTCCCTCACCAAGTACTAGGAAGAGAACCCAGGGGTATCTACCATTGAACTAAACCCCTAGTCCTCCTCATTTTTTCTATTTTGAGACATACTTCGCTAAATTGATGAAGTTGGCCTTGAACTTGTGATCCTCTTGCCTCAAATAGCCAAGATTAGAGGCATGCAACCACATCTAGCAAAATTTAACTTTTCCATTGCAATTTTCTTTGCAGCCAGTATTTCTAATTGACTTTTTCAATGTGACATTGTTTCATGATCTTATCTTCTTTTGAAGGATATGGTCTTGTTAAAGACTGAATATAATATTATTTGAGTTTCATTAGGATAAAGTTATTTATCAGTTGAGTCTTGATTGTTGTTAGTGATTTTAGTTTTCTAATGTAGTTTCTTAATTTTTGTCACATATTTCTTCTGAGAAAAAATTTCTTTTTGTCTTCTCACTTTCCTTTTGCTTCCTACCAGGTAGGTGGTACCTTCACCTAGCCATATTCCTTCCCATATCCCTCCACAGATCCAGATCTTTATCAGAAGAAGCCAAGGAATCCCATCCCAAGGTGATATTATATGTGCTACAGAAGCAAGTTACTATGCCACTAGGCATGTGCCCAAACAATAATTACAGGTTGTTCTACTTTACATAAGTGTACAAATGTCCCAGGCCTATACAGTAGGTCTAATTTTTCAACTGCATCTAATTTTTAAACTGTCTATCAGAGGTAAGTTAAGTCCAGTATTCAGCCATGCAAGAAGATTTTAGCACTTATTTCCCTAGACCACTCAAATCCCCCAGCAGCTTTTCAATGTTTATGCCAAGATTAGCAGAGAGTGACTCAAGTATCTTCCTTATAGTTCAACATTTCTATTCCATTTCTGGTCAAAAAAGATGATTATCTTCAGCTGTTAATTGTGTGTGTGTGTGTGCGCGCGCGGGCACATGCACGCATGCATGTGTATATGTTACATTTCATTTACAAATATTCTTTGGAGCAAAATGAGTGGTTTAAATGTTAACTCATAGCATGAGTGCCACAAGTGATTCATACTGGTATCACATCACTTTATACTGATTCATACCACTATTTGTGAAATATATTTGTGTAAATAAACACTTTTAAAGTTGTTATGACTCAATCAATTGAAGTTTTTCAACTCAAAATATTAAATTAAAAAAAATAATTAATAGTAAATAATCGTAATCATTCAAATTTGGTAGATTTCAAAGTTGGTGCCCCCAAATCTCAATACCTTATATTTATGTTTCAAAGCACTAGAGACTAATATTTACCATTTCAAAAAACTAAAATATTGTGATGAAAATCATCTAGTAATTCATCTAATCCAATCGATAATTATGCCAGCACCAAGTATTTTGAATAAATTTCTGAAGAATTTTGGAGAAGGGCTGGGACTGTAGTTCAGTGATAGAGAGTTTGCCTTGCACATATGAGGCACTGGGTTCGATCCTCAGCACCACATAAATATAAATAAATAAAATAAAGGTATTGTGTCCATCTACAAATAAAAATATTTTGAAAAGTTATAAGAAAAATAATTTTGGAGAAGAAAGTAAGATATTTAGGGAAATCCATCATGACATTATTTCTTTCTATTAATCACTGCATTGGCTAAAAGAGATACAAATCAAATCTTAACAGAAATTCAGACAAGATGTTGGTATGCTTTGAATATGACGTGTCCCCGCAAGATCCTGTATTAATGCAGGAATGTTCAGAGATGGAATGATTAGATGGTGTCAGCTGTAACTTAATTAGTCCATCCTAGTTTGAATGGGTTAACTGGGTGGTAACAGTAGATAAGTAGGATGTGGCTGAAGAAGGGGATTTACTGGGGGTATGCCTTGGAAGGGTTCATCTTCCTGGTGGCTCCTTCCCTATTTCTCTCTGCTTCTCAGCTGCCATATCCTGAGAAGCATCCCTAAATCATACCCTTCCACCATGATGTGCTGCCTCACAGTGGGCCCAGAGCAATGGAGTCAGCCCAGTATAGAGTAAATCTCTGAGACTATAAGCCAAAATAACCTTTCTCTCCTCTAAGCTGTTTTTCTTGGATATTATGGTCACAGCAATGCAAAGTTTACTAACACAGAGGTGATATTTTTAAAAATCTGCTAAGAGGTACAATTAAAAGAAAATCTAAAAAGTAATTTTTCTTAATGAATCACCAGATTTAATCTGTACTTCCATTTGTCACTTCTATTATTAACTAAAATTATAACAACTAAATAAATGCACAGTGCCAACAGGTATATAACATACTAGATAGTATATTTGGTATTAGAAAAAAATGTCATAATTTATTTGAAAAATACTGTATTCAGATACCAATTTCAAAATTTAATATATTCCTAAAAAGTGAGAACTGATGTAGTAATTTTAAGTACCAATTCTCTGGCCCTTATCATTTAACATTAGTTAAATTAGAAGTTTGGAATTTTAATTTTAATTTTTCTCAATGCCTCTATAAATCTGTAATATCAGTACAATGAACAGGTTTGATATGCATCCAGTTTTCTATTTAAAACCATTTTTCCAAACTTAGGCAACAGGTAAAATGTTCATTCTCATTTCTTTCTCTTTCCTACAATTCATCAATTAAATTTGAGAGGCAATGAAAGCTAGTTGTTCTATTAAATGTAATGAAGATATGATTTCTTAAAAATTCTATTAAATACTCAAATGCTTTACAAAATAAAACTTTCAGTGGTTGTATCTGTGCAGAGAAATACAAAAACCATCACCAGATTAAAAACCACAAACCAAACTATTATTTCCAGGTTATTTTACAGAAGTTGTACTATTATAGGATTACAATATTGCTACTAGGACAGACTGCCTCCTACAGAGTCAGAATCAGTCCTTCATTGCAAAAGCAAACAAAAGCATGGGAAGCAAGGTCACAGTCATCACACTGCAGATGTGGGAATAGCAAAGGGCAATGAAAACACAGGAAGGGAGCAGGAGGGGAAAGCAGCTGGCCTCCTGATTCTACTATAGGCAATCCTTGCGCAATTTATTCTTTTCCACTACAGTACCTCCCAATCACATGGTCATGTTCAAATGGCGAAGTATAAGGTATGGATCTAACCAATAATGGCACACTACAGAGTTGATATTTTAAAAATCACCTATACACTATAGGAAAAACAATTTAAAAAAAATATTTTTACACTTTAATCTGCTTTCCTAACCTTTGCTTAATTTGGTTGAAATATAGATTTATATTTCTTTAAAGGTCAAAAATCAATCACTGTTTTATCAAACAATCACAACATGAAAGTATTTGCATCATGTTATATGTCAACTTAAAATACTCATGTCAAAAGTCTGAATAATAATTATTTTTTTCACTTTAGACTTTTTAAATGAATTTTCTAGTTGTTCATATTTTTCTTATCTTTATAACAGCTTTAACAGTCAGGTGAATTTAAGTAAAACTCATACTGACCTAGGGAATATAGGACTTTCTAAAACAGCTACCCCTTACTGGTTAGCATTAAAAAAATAATAATGGAAAACTTTTATATGTAGTTCCTCTAGGGATATATTTATTTATTATTTGATATTGAAAGTATAGTTATATCAAAAGCACAAAGTATACTTAGAATGAAATGGGAAGATAAATTCTTTTCTAAAGTTCTTGATTCAATTAACATTCATGTAGTGTTATCCTAATCTATGTTTAACTGTCTTCATTAGGTAGTACTTATGGAAAGTCCTAAGTGGGGCCACATGGTGAATTTTACTCAGTTTCTGATGAATTCTGTACAGTGGAGAGGGTATGTCTGAAGCTCTTATAAAGACCTTCAAATAAACAGACTGCTTTAGGAAGGGGTAACAAAAGCTCATTAAGACCCAGTGAAAGTTCTCTCTCTCTCTCTCTCTCTCTCTCCCTCTCTCTCTCTCTCTCTCTCTCTCTCTCCCCTATATCTTTTCTTTCTCATGTCCAGAGTACTGACTAATGAATAATATCATTTTAACTTGTTTTTTTTTTTGAAATGTCGTGTTAGCTCACATACATATCACATGACTTTGAATTTTTACTCTGGTTTAATGAAGAGGCAATAGGTCCTCAAAGGAAGATACAGAGGAATTCAGGTGAATCCTGTCCATCAAGTAAGGATTTTCTTAGGTTATAAAGATTATACTTTGCACAGGTCATGTAAGCCTAATGCTGTTTTGAATTTGGTAAGAAAAGAAATTAAATCCAAGAATTTATTGCAACAACTCACAACCTCAAATTGTTTCTATTTTCTTATTCCCATGAGCCTTTCCTTAGAATTAACCTGTCAGAAAGCAGGGAGGGAATAACCCTGATTTATTACTGAAAGTAAACTGAGATTTAAGCTTCAGACATATTATAAGAAGGTGTCTAAAGCAAAGAATATGTTGTGTTTAATTTGACCAAAACAGTAAGTCATTAACTAAAACTCTAGTGTAGGCACATGTTTAATTCAGTCTTCTACCTAACTAGTCCCTTAAGATTAAAAAATCTTACTGTAAACCCATATAAGCTGATCATTTAAATGATACATGGGAATTGTCGGTTGACTCAAAATAGAAGACCCCAGAGTGCAAAAGGATGCATCAGACAGTCAGTAATTTACAAAGCCATCATAAAAGAGAAACCCAGGACCAAAGTTTATGGCATAAATATTAGGGGGAAAAATTTAGCTTCACTTCAATATAAATATTTATTCAAATAACAGATCTGCTGCCAACCTATAAGATCAGTGAGAGTTTCAGGGAGAAGAATTGATTAAGGAAGACGGCCTTTTCATTAAAAGGTCTCCTTGCTACACTTCTATGAATAAGTTTTATTTTTATATCATCTATTTTATATACTTTCAAAGCATTTTAATAACCTGCTGGGATTGCAACTAATGACATATGTTTTATAAACTTTCCTTATTATAGCCAAATTGTTGAATAAAAACACTGCTTGTTACAAAATCATTTATTTTTCAGTTTGTGCATTACACTCAAAATTCGGAGTATCAGAAAGCACCAAGGATTAAAGGTATGTTTGGTGGTAGGGCATTTATGTTTGGTGGCAGGGCAGCTAGAACAACATACACCTCTTACATACCTCAGTAGCAAACTGCTGGAGTCCACCAATATTAATTGGACCTTCTTCACTGGCATATAAGTTGCATCCTCCTACACAAAGGTCCGAAGTAGGACATACCATTCCACAAGTAAGACCAAGTGGGTTGTCAGAAAAAATCATCTTAGCAGCTCCATAATAATTCTACAAAATAAAATAAAATAAAAATTATTATGTAACAATCAATGTACCTTAAACATCAAACGTGACAAACATCTCTTCTGTTAAGTAACTGGGCTGAAGATTAAGATGTCAAAATGTAGATAAGATGTATATATTATAATATTATTTACCATCAGGAGTCATGAACAAACAATTCACACAGTGCCTGAAACACAGGAATATCTATTAAATGGTATGTTAATAAAACTATAATCAATTTCAGAAAAACAAAATTATAAAAATAAAAATCTGTAAAACATTTTATTCATAAGCTATTTAACTATATTTTGCCCTTAATTCTTCTTTTTCACTTTTAACAAATGTAAGTCAGGTAGCATTGCTTGAACAAGCATAAAATCTAACTTTTAACACAACAATTTTAAAAAAGATCCTCATCCATGTAACTATATTAAAAACAGTCAGAGCTCTGCTCCCTTCATGTTGCCTGGCTTGTCTAGGGATACTTATTTTACTTTATGACACTCTGTGCTGATTAACAACGTTCAGAATCATCCCAATATCCAAAGATGCAGGCGTATTTTACATGAATTCCTAGACTTCCAAGTTCATCTTTTCATCAAGGCTTTCCCCACATTTTACTATTATAGAATAGCTTAGAATAATTCTCATTTTATCAATAATTTTGGAATCCAATTTGTTCACAAATTGGACAACCACTTTATTAAGTCCTGAATAAAGAACAAATAATAAACTGAATATCTGGTAAGTTTGTTTTTTCCTCTTATCATAAGCAAACATTGGGCCTGACCAGTACCACTGAAAATTGTGAAGTACATAAAAAAAAAAAGTTGAGAAACTATAATAGTCAAGAGGAACCTAAGTCACAGAAATAAATAAATAAATGCAACATGGTATCTTTTTTTTTTCTTTTTTGGTACTAGGGATTGAACTCAGAGGCACTCCACCACTGAGCCACATCCCTAGCCCTATTTTTTTGTGTGTTTTACGTAGAGACAGGGTCTCACTGAGTTGCTTAGCGCCTAGCCATTGCTGAGGCTGGCTTTGAACTTACGATCCTACTGTCTCAGCCTCCCAAAGTGCTGGGGCAACATGGTATCTTAAAAATGACACTAGATCAAATAAAGAATATTAGGTAAAAATTCAGAAAATCTGAATAAGCTGGGAATTTTAGTGAATATTGTTTCATTAATTGTAACAAATATGCCATACTAATATGAGGTTAATAATGAAGATTATTGCAGATGTATAGGAGAACTCTCTATCTCTGTTAACATTTTTCTGTAAATCATAAACTACTACAAAAATATTTTAAGAAAAGAGTGGGTAGGATATATTTAACATAGTGGTATCAATACAAACTATTTTCACTGGTTTTTCTTTGAGATAATTTTAAAGATCTTTGAGAATATACACATTACTTTTCTGAAGAAACAAATGAAAATCCTCTGACACAAACAAATACTTGGTGATAAACACAAACATTGGTGATAATAATAAAAACATCAATGATGTTCACTATTTGTTGACTTAGTACTTCTCAGCACTTAGGAAGTCCTTTATTTCATCTTATCCTCAATCATCTCTCATTATATAAGCTATGGCGTATCGACTGAAACTTTATGGCTATAAAAAAAGACAAGTATTTGATAATCAAAAGATAACAATAAGGAGAAATGGGTTAGCAATAAATTAAAGTAACTGATTTAAAATAATCTTGTTATATATTTAAGAAAATACAAAATGGAAGAAAACTACGAAAATATCATCAGAATACTGAAATCTATGTAAAAAGAATAGAACTGTCATTCTGAACTAAATATTCAAGAACAGAATTTAAAATAGTCTTAACAGCACTCACAGTGGCTTGACAATATTGTCTTGTATGGCAACCAACATATGTGTAACATGTAAGAATGGCTCCTGATTTCTAAATGCACAGTAGGAATGTGAGATGAAATTCAATTCATAACTAATGAAACTGAGGTAGGAAGAGCAAATAATTGGCCAAGGATCAAACAGAAAGTAAGGGGTACAGTCAGGATTCATACTAAATTATGTTGTCCAGGACTCAGTACACTGTAAAATCTAGTTATAGTGCTCTTGCTCAGGTAAAATCCAGTCTTGCACATACATATAAAGAAACACACACAGTATATTGTTTTCGATACAAACTCAAGGGCACATAAATAGTATATTACATTATAAAACATGTTTTATATTCAATTAAGTGACTTTTATTCCATAATTCCTTTCATAGTTGTCTTTCTGTCAGTGTATTTTCATGAAGTTGAATTAGGAAATGGTTTCTTAGATATAACACCAAAAAATCAGCAACAAAATTGAATTTTATCTAAATTAAAAGCTTTCATATTTCAAAGGGCACTATTAAGCAAGTAAAAACAATCTAAAGCACATGATAAAATATTTACAAATCATATATGATAAGGGATTTCTATATAGAATATACTAACATTCACAACTCAATAATAAAAAGAAAAGTAATCTAATTGAAAATAGGCAAGGGATCAAAAATTGTTTTTCAAAATTAGATATCCAAGTGGCCACTACACAAAAGAAAATATGCTAGTAGTCATTAGCCATCAAAGAAATGCAAATCAAAACCAAAATGAAATAACATATCTTACCATTTGGATGGCTATTGTTAAAAAAGCAAACAATAAAAAGTTTTGGCAGTGATAGTGAGAGAGGGAAATTGGAATCTTTATACATTGCTGATGTGAAGAAAACATAACTTAGTAATGATACATGCTTTAATGAAGTAATAAATAACATGGATGAATCTTGAAGATTATTCTAAGTGAAAGAAATCATTCACAACACACCACATATTATGTGATTCCATTTTTATAAATTGTTCAATAGCAAAACATATAGAGACAGAAAGCAGATTAGTGGTTTTCTAGGACTGGAGAGGCTGACAGAAAATGGAGAATGACTTATAATAGTATAGGGTCTCTTTCTGAAGTGAAAAAAATATATACTCAGATTGTGATAATTGTTGCAACTCTGCAAAAATACTTGACTTAATCAAATTAAACTCATTTACACAAACAAACATAGGGTATGTGGCTTTCATTTTAATTTGTTGTATTTTATAAAGTTCACTTGAGGTAACAAGAATTCTTTAGACAATTTAATAAATGAATATTTCATTAAGATTGCTAGATTAAATACAAAAATGGACAATGACACATGACGTTGGGGGAATTTTTTCTTCTGAACAAAAATAATTACATCTGTACTGGACACAAATCTACAAGTTAACATGTACATTCACAGTCTGAACTTATAGTTAATATTAAATAGCAGAGTCACTGGACTGTTCTTTTTCCTAATAAATGAAGTAGTACTTTGGTGTCCCTTGCATTCAAACAATTATTTAGCATGACAACAGGATAGAATCATCTCCTTGGCCTAATTGATGATTTTGGATTATTTTACTCAATAATGTACAAGAGGAACAATTACTAACTTTTAAAATTAATCAGTCTCTTCCCAAGGAGACAACCTAGGTGCTGCCTAAGCCCATTAATCACTTTGCTTAGTAACTACAATTGAGCAGTTACTCACTGCTAGTGATAATCTCAGTCATTGGTCAGTGTTCTTTCCTTCTCTTACTCGACATTTTAGGAAATCTGACAGGATTGATTAACAAATATTTTGATTGACTCACTGACTAAAAATCGTATTGCCTAATTAGAAGTATCTTTGTAATACATACACACACACACAATAAATAAACAAATAACTAAATAAATATCATAGAAATAATATAATCCAATTAAACACCTAAGTATTTTTCCATAAGAATACTGATTGTTTCATAAGCCCTAAATTGAGTTTCCAAATTACATATAAATGATAATATTAGAAGAAAAAGAGATACATATTGCATAAATGCAACAAATAAAATATTTAAAATTATACTTATGGTTCATGATTTGCTATAGCTGTCAAAGTACTAGAGTCTAATATACCACTACATGTGATCAGCCAAGAAATCGCCTAACATTCTCATAAAGACAAATATAACCCTTGCACCAAAACAGAAGTTGTAGGAAGATTTTATATTTTTAAAAGTTAACAATGATTTATAGGATGCTTTTTTAAGTCAAAAGCATAATGGTCATTAAACAACATTAAAAGCAAATATCTGCTCTCTGGCTTGGAGATGCTTCAGCATCACAGAAAGAGCCATTCAGATTAAGGCATTCAGCATCAGCTTTAAGTGGATAATAATCAAAATCACTCTGGGTGGAACAGGGCTAAAAGATGAGACAGAATGACATCTGAATTGATAGGAGCAAATATTCAAGAAAATTCCAAGAAGGAGTTGGTGTAATCATTTGGCAATATGGTTAGAGTAGTTCATTTACTTAGAAAAAGAGGAAGAGAAGATTAGAAAACTGTGCTTAGACCAGATTATGGGGAATATTAACCACAAAACTAAGGGTTTTGTAATTAATTGAAGATATTTTGTTCCAAAATCAAGGGATTAAGTAGGAATTTACTGAAGAGATAATATGAAAAGTCTCAGGAAGGGACTAGAAAGAGAGGCATGTGGGGAAAAAAGCACAAGGATGTCTAAAAAAAGGGAAGTATCAGCATGAATCACAGAAAACAGAAGCAGAGTTTTGAAACTGGGTTGAGCCAACAATCATAAAGGATTCAGAGGTCACCTTGGCAATCCACTCTCTCAGATAACCATGAAGATATGTAGGCAACTCCATTGTTTAGAGATCTTGGTACTCGGAGTTGAAGACATTCAAAAACCTTTTAGAAAGGGAAGGCCTCCTCAACTCTTCCCATAGAGAACAAGATCAATATCAATTCTCTCTCATAGCAAGTGGCACAATTTCTTGAGTCCTCCTTCTACACAAGAGGCTTACTTCTATTCTGTGAGCACTTCAACCTTTTTAAAAGTAAAGGCTAGAAAATTTAAATTGAGAAGGGTACTTTATAGACACCCCAGTAGTCTCCTTCTAGAAAATTCATAACACTTCAACTGGTTTCTTCATGCTATTCAATCAGTCACAAGCATTTTAGTGTTCCATTGTGAAAAGACAAATGTACAGGGCTATGTTAAGAGGGATACAAGGTAAATATCTGATCTTTAGGGCACAGAGTCATTTTAGGTATAAAATGTGAAACTTTCATTTCTTCTTTTAATAAAAATATAAAAAAGAGAAAGTCGATTTTTGAAATGGTAGTTGTTTACAAATCAACACAAAAGTATACGAATTAAATATTCACAAGCCCATTAATTTAGGCATATTTGGCATGTATTGAATTTTCAATGGGTCCTTAATATTCTTAAAGCATGTTTTCCGCACAATGCATGCAATTTAGGTGAGTTAATTTTAAAATAACTTTTATGCTTTGCTTTTTATTTCAAAATTGTAGCTCGAAACTACATTGGTATCATTCCTCTACAATTTAATGATTTTTAAAGTCATTATCAGAAACGAAAACCTCAGGAGCCAGCTCTCTTGTCATATGGTATAACCAATTTAACAAATAGTCCTATCATATTCAGGCCTGCATATCACTACAAGATTATCAATACAGCTGGTGGATTTATTTTAAAGTGTTCTTCCTTCTTCCAGGGACAGTTTTCACAGATGGAAGCATCCTTCTAAGATAAACTCCAATCTGTTGCATTTAAAAAATACACGGGCTAAACTTCAGTAAGTTTGCATGTGTGAGAAGGAAGAATTAACATTACTTATATTTCTGGCTTGAGCTGCCTAATGATGAACATACTAGTATACATTAATGGAATATAAAAATGTCTTTAGCAGCACACACAGAAAACAGAGACACAAAGAGTACTCTCACTCTCAAGCTGTCACCACTCTCGATGTACAACCCATGGGTCTTCAGATATCTGGCAAAGGTGATTAGAGATACAACATGAACAGAATACACAGAAATGTCTGCCCTCATAATACTCACAATAATACAGGGACAAATGGGAACAGAAGAATGGGCTTGGATAGTTTTATTCTCAAAAACTCTTGTTTTTATGTATTACATATAATAAGTTTTAGTACATTTTATACAATATAATTAGATTTTTAGGGCTATGAATTTAGATTAACTGGTCTCAATTAAAGCAAAATGTGTAAGAAAACTATAAAACTATAGTAGAAAATAATTTTTCTTGCCCTAAGATGTTAAGACTGGAAAAACTGTAATGC